>JAJVSH010000031.1:1484176-1509582 GCA_021460005.1 Tetramorium alpestre
GATTAAAGCAACATCTGTGAAATCATTTCCCAAAGATGTATCACGTAAATTACAATTAACTATTTAAATCGCTATGTCAGCATGTTAATCGCTATAAACTGCTTTATAAATTCAATAAAGTGTGCTTTAGTAACCATAACCATACTACTAAGCTATTAATATAACTCCTCCTTCACACAAAAATATATTATGTTAGATATTATTTGCAAAAGAATTTTAATACTTATATAAACGCGAAAATAAACTACCTGTCAAGTTGTACCAGAATCCTAGAAGCAATAAAGGGATGTGCTAATCAATAAGATTCAACATTCGAGTATTCGATCGAATTGTTATGTAATTCATTCAAACTTTGTAAATATTAAATTCGGGACGTAAAAGAGATAATTACTCGTTCGTTAAGCAACGTTATTATCAGCCAGGGAGAAGAAAACCAAAGTGTTTAAAAAGATATATTTCTAAAATATACTTGACAATCAATGGCATTTACCGAAGAAACTTATCGTACATTGCGTTAAAGGGGTACGTACTTTGCTGGTAGCTTATATAAATATCCATGACCTTCGTCGCTCCACAGGATGACTCTATCAGCGGCCAAGAAATCGCCTGCCATCCAACGCTCGCCACGTGGGGCCGTTATCGAGCAGAGAACCGAGAAATCGCCAGCATCAAATATCTACAAAATTATTCCAATAATATATAACTTAACTCTTGATTCCAGATTTAATTAATACAAAATATCTTTTGACACACGCATTTTGATGTCAAAATTTTATTCTTAATTAAAAATATTTAATCCGAATTTTTTTTTAATACAAATTTTCCCATTATGTGTAGTGATAAAAGTAACAACAATTACCTGCCAATACTTGGAGCATACAATCAGCACTGTTCTCTGATTGTAGGGACAGCAAGTCATCGCAAGTGCGTTCAAGCATCGAATCTGTTTGCTCTCGTGCTCGTACAGAGGCTCGCTGTTCCGATTCTCGTGTCCCAAAAGCGTCCACACCTTGACTGTGCCCGTCGTCGTCAGAGCCAGCACGACGTCGTCTTTAAACGAATGAAAGCGCCTGTTGCGCGTTAAGTAAATCTAGGAAAGCGTTGTAGCATTTTTAAGCAATAGAAGATTTCGTTAGGATCACTCGAACAGTTTACTGTTCGCTATAAACAGAATTTGCCAGCTTCAATGAATCGATATAATTAATTTACAAATAAATATTTATGTCAGATATCAAATAAAGCGGCCAGAGGTAGTGTTACAGGTGATTAAAGGTAGCGTTATTCCAATAGATACAATATGATCCTCGTGAAGCGACATTATTATTTCTGTATGCGTTAAGTATAGTATTACGTGCATGTCAGATGTTTCCGTGGAGTAGAAAGCGATACGTATTGAATTACAGCAAAGTCATGCTTAATTTTAGTTATGCGGAAACTATGTGTGTACTTGATTTATTTGAATAAGCGGAATTCAAGGATTACACTGATTAAAAGATAACAATTAATGTGTATAGTTGCGTCCAACGGGTACCGTTAAGGTAATTGCGTTTTTCGCAGATTGTCCTGTTTTTTAATATTTCTTTAAGGCCTTTGTTTGCAATTATGCATATAAGATATAATGCTAGTTTTTACTCCACGTACAATAATGGAAAAAAACACAAGCTGTAAATTAACACTTTGGCATAACTGCCATAAATATAAATAGCGATATAAAAACTAGAAATTAATTTTAAAAATTCAGCAAATTATATTTAAAGCTATAAACACTGGCGTTTGCTCCAAAATTCTTACAAATTAAAATTATAAATAGTAAAATAGAGAAAAAAAGATATTTTCTATTAGACAACTTTTTTTTAAATCAATTTCATATTTTAAAAAAGTAATTAATATAATTTGAAACATTAATTTTTAATTATAGCAATGGTACAAGAGATTAAATTTAGCTGTAACATAGAGCGTGCAATTGTTGCCGCGTGTATATAAATATGTATATTATAATATATATATATATATAAATATATGTGTGTATATACTTACGAATAGAGATAGAAACATAGTATACCAGGTGAAAGTGTTATGAAAGTGTAATGAAATGCGATGTGTATAATATAGATGACATTCATTATGTGAGTAGGATAGATGTACGGATAGTATTGTTATTTAATATAAAAAGAAAAATAAAACAACTTGTTAGTAGATAATGATTAGATTGTTCAAGTGATGATGTGCACAGAAGAGATGAAGTAAACCACGATTAGATAAAAGAAAAAACTAAACGAGAGAAGTGATACAGCCTCGACTGCCAGCGCACTAGCGCTGACTTGTATCCAGTTTCATTAACATGCTGCAACAATGTAATTATTATTAAGTGGTCAGTTCAAAAATATGGAATATGTAAAAAAACTGCTACTATTAAACTATAGATACAATACAGATGACTTTACCCGCGAAACCGAGTAATAAGTCATCGAAAGATAATAGCTCGAAATATTGATCAAAATGACAATCCCTGTTTAAATCCAAAGCATAAAGCTTCTTCAGGTTAATTGCCTAAAAAAAAAAATGTTAAAGTAGCAGATAATAAAATTTAAAATACGGAAGAAACGTCTGTACAAGTGCCTCAGATACCGTTAGTTGTTTTCAAATCATACACGTACGATCATTAATTTTTATCATTTAACTTAATTTTGTTCAAATCAGACACAAAGATAATCGAAAAAGAGAAATTTTACCGCTAGTATCCGCAAGTTCTTCTTAAAAAAAAGAACATAAATATACAAGATAATGAAACACCAAAAGATACTGCTTCGCGTATTGTTGAATTTTCATTTATATGAAAAATATCGAGCGCCGACTATTATATAAGAATCATTGGAAATAGAAAAGAAATGATCTACGTGCTATCTAAAAAGATAACAATAAATCCAGATCAAATTATCGCGCTAAAGCGCTCTAGAGATAAATCTAATACGAAAATCGTGTTACGATTCATCTTTACAGTATCTGTTGGCAGTGAAGTTGAATAGAAGGTCGCTGTTCATGGTACAAAGCGTAGGTGTGATGGAGTGTAACTAACTTGTATGCACGTAGAACCGACCTTTCCGTTTGGCCGGCCGCAAAACGTGCAAGGCGCTAATCCAGTCTGGATTGACGCGAGAGCTTAGGGTGAACAGCACCTCCAAGCTGAATGGGTCCATCACCAGAACCTCGGGATAGTATCTGAAGTACACGAAAGAAAAATATGCACACATGTATTCTTGATGAAGGCGGTATTATACTGTATATGGAATATGGATAATAATGGATATTTCTACCCAGAGCAAAACAGTCTGACGTCCTCGCCACCCGCGGACACGTAGGGCAGCATCTGCGTGTGAACACTGTTTAGCTTCACCGTCTCGCGACATTTCCCGTCGACTAGATCCCAAGTGCACATCTCTCCGCTCTCGCTGCTGCTGACGATGAAGTTTTGTTCCATTACGACGCTGGCTCGACTGAGACACATTATCGGCGCGGTGTGTCCAACTAGCAGGCATCTCGGAGTCATCTGCATTGAAAATCATGATCGTAGATTGAACAAAGAGATCTATCCGTCGTGCTTATACCTTTTGCATTTAGAATCTTTGCTTTCTCTCTCTTCAATGTATATTTATCTCATTTTAAGTAGAAATTTTTGAGAATTTCAGGCACAACAAAATCTAAGAATCTGCAAACATATAAATACCTTGAATGTTTCTGGATCCACTTGCCACAGACATATCTGCCCATCGTAGCATCCTGTCACCAGGGTCTTCTGATCCCGAGACAGGTAGACACAGGAGATACAATGAGTCGGCGCGATGCGTCCCCACAGCACGATGGGCACCACCAAGCTGGTGCCTGCAGTCATCTTGGCAGACACGCTGGAAATAATTACTTTTCATAGAACTTGTGCTTGAAGATGCTTGCTTCAAGAATAAGGAAGGGCTGAGCGTTCACAATATATTCCAAAACATCACTCTATTCTCCTTTTCTTTTTTTTAAACCTCTAGATGTCTAGATACATAAACTTTGTTACTATGACGCAAGATCTTTGTGTACTTTTGTTATCTATTGCTCAACGCTGACAATGCCTCTAACTGAACGTACTTCGACACGACCCAAAGAAACAACGCAGTTTAAAGGGACAACGCCAGCTCGCGAAATTAAACGTCGACGTAACCGTTTCGAGGCAGAGGTACCGAGTCAGTCGCACATCTTCGCGCTGCCAAACGGGAAAAATCGTCCGGAGCGCGGAAGATAACTCCCAGCGATGAGTTACATATTCCGGGAAGCTGTAATACATAGGCGCGCGGTTATCATCGGTATCAGGCAGCAGATAGCCGCGCAGTAAAATGACAAACCGAGCAACCGTGACTTCCTGGCACGTCAAACGCGCATGAACCGGCGAGGTGGATCCACGGAGAGGCGTGTCGAGCCGACGAACACGGTCAGGTTCACGAAATCATTGAAATTGCGAAGGCGGAAGAGGGAGAAGGAGGGAGAGAGGAAGGGAGGCAGCTGATAGCACGTAGACGTAGAGGCGTCTGCTACATGATGTTGGCAAAATGTCACAGACGATCAAGTGATCAAGGCTACGCCGTTGCGCCGCTCCCCCGTGTTCGCCGTTGGCGACGCTGACAACGGTCGCGCGGGCGCGAGATAATTACCGCGAGTCGACGAAGCGCCGCTGACGATCGGCCGGGACGTCGCGGGTTAGCGGTACCTGCCGAAAATCGCGCCCCGGATCTTCTCACTGCACTCCCGCGACCATCGCCGCCCTCGCTGCCATGGACGATGGACGATATCGGGGCAGGGCGGCACGACATGGCGATCAGCTGTTCCGCCGCGAAACTCCCTAGAACGCGGCCACGCACGCCACGCAGATCCGTGTCGCGCGAACGCGCGTAATTCCCCCGGGGGCACAGGAAATGAACCGCCTCGGGATTTTCTCAATACATTATTAATCATTCCTTTACTTTCTTCTGTAGCACTTCTACTTAATTTTTGGTGTTTTGATATATTTAAATTAGAAATATAGATATATAATATATCTTTATAATATATATTAATAATCTAGATAAATAAAATTAATAATAAAAGGAAAATAGTCGTACACAAATATATCATCCATAGAGGATTCACACAGTTGTTTCATTTATTAGTAAAATACTGTTATTATATTACTATTATTAACTATATACTATTATTAATACTGAAAATAATTATTGTAAAAGTTATTTTATTTAAAATAGAGAACATTTTATATATTTAAATGAAACAAATTCTATTCTTAAGTGAGACAAATTCTACCATTTTTAATTATATTTGTTATAAGATAAAATAAATTAGAAGCCGAATATAGTGATTTGAGATCGTTCAGCATAAACTTTGTGACTGCATTACTCCGATTACCGCTCAATACATTTCGCGCTATTTCAAGTTTTCGTTCTTGCAATACTTTAATTAATACGCTCTTCTATTGTATTAACACAAATAAATCTGAATCTGTAATCTTACTAATTGTAAATTAAATTTGTGTTTTTCCACGCGAACTCTAGTTTCTCGAGATTTCGCTCTGTATTATAAATTTTCGCCTCTGATGATGATAGAATATTCTATCATCTACAGCTGCGGTCCACTTGACGCTACAAACGCTTCGAAGCATTTTTCTTCCCTTTACTTTTTAATAAAGATAGGAGGAGAAGAAAAACGCTTTGAAACATTTGAAGCGTCAAGTGGACCGCAGCCTATATAGCATATGCTGTTCTTCCTGTAAGCATGGTGTGAGTATTTAAAATATTTATTAAATAAAATATAATTGTGTTAGTTTAAAATTAATTTTTAAGGAAATTTTATTTGATTTACTAGAAATTTAACTAAAAAAATTAAGAAAAATAATTAAAAAGCCTTTATTTATATTTAAAATGTAATAAAATTGATTTAAATTAATTTCTATTTTCACTAAAATACTTTGTTATGAGTGGACGAGTTTTATATATCAGTAAATATACACATATATGGTATATATGTATATTACTTTCAGCGCAGAAAGTGTAAAATAGTGCAACCAGTACAGTGGAGCTACGAATGCCTCGTCGAGGTGCACGTATAATTATACGCTAAATACGACCGTCGTTGGTAATTGGGATTTCGAATATTTTACATCGATTGCGCGTCAGCTGTGCGCAGCGTCATCAACAATAAGATCGATAAGCTCCAAAATCAGGTAAAAGCACGCTCCTCTTTCAAAGTGTCGTCAACGACCGACAGAGCCCAAGAATGAATAATTAAAAATGTACGATTGTAGTATTGGCACGTGTATTTGACGCAAATTTTTCTTTGAATAGGGTAATAAAGCAGGAAACACTTTATCTCGGTTTGAAATCAATTACGACATCGTTGTGCCTGTTGTTTCACTTCCTGGTTGATTCTAACCAGGTTGCATCCATCATACAGCACCAAGAGATTTATATTCGAAGACAGAATAGGTTATTATAATGCTAGTAACGCATAACACTTGTTCGTTCTTTACATCTTGTTTCATTACACAACGAGGCGAACGAGCGCGTGAATCATTTCTAATCGAGCTAAATGTTACATTATCTGATCTGAACCTGTTTTTGATCTCGTAGTTTAATAATCGAAATTCTTTTAGCGTGCGGTTTGTGGTTTAAATAAGGAAATTGTGTCCAGCAGTTGTGCATAATCAATACAACAATGAAGTGTCACTATGAAGTATTAGGAGTGGCGAGAGACGCCTCCGACGACGACATAAAAAAGGCGTACAGGAAATTGGCGTTGAAATGGCATCCGGATAAAAATCTCGAGAGTCCGGATGAGGCCAAGGAACAGTTCCAGCTTGTCCAGCAAGCGTGGGAGATACTGAGCGATCCCCACGAGCGTGCTTGGTATGACAATCATCGTGAGGCTATTCTGAAGGGTGGCATCGGGGACAATTACAAGGATGACTCCATCAACCTTTTCCCGTACTTCTCCCTCTCGTGCTTCAAGGGTTACGGGGACGACGAGAAGGGTTTCTACACCATCTACAGAAACGTCTTCGAGAAATTGGCGGCGGAGGACGCCGAGTTCGCCAAGGACGGCGAGTCCGACGAGAAGGTACCCAGTTTCGGCGATTCTCAGAGCTCCTACGAGGACATGGTGGGCGATTTCTATGCTTACTGGCAGAGTTACAGTACCAAGAGATCCTACGCCTGGCTGGATCCGTACGACATACGAGAAATGCGAAATCGGCGCATTCTCAGGCTTGCCGAAAAGGAGAACAAGAAAGTGCGCGACAAGGCGAGGCGCGAGAGGAACGAGCAGGTGCGAAATCTCGTCGCCTTCGTCCGCAAACGTGACAAGCGGGTGCAGGCGTATGCGGCGAAGCTGGCCGAGCGCGCCCGCGAGAACTTCCGTAAGGCAGAGGAGCGAAGGAAGGCGCAACTGCTGGAGAGGCAGAAACTGCTGCGGGATCAAACCGAATCCGAGTGGTCCAAGTTCTCAAACATGGAAGCAGAACTGAAGAACATCGAGGCAAATTTAACGGCAGAATTCGGGATAGACGACAGGAAGATGACAACGAAAAATAGTAATCCAGAGGCGTTTTATTGTATCGCCTGCGATAAGATTTTCCAAACGCATAAGGCCTTCACGAATCACGAGAACTCGAAGAAGCACAAGGAAAACGTCAGCGCGCTCAAGCATGTCATCCCAAACGAGGATGAGGACCTTTGCAGTAGTTCTCGGGAAAGCGATTCGAGCACGGAAGAAGAATCGATTTCGCTAAATGGGCCTAAATTAGCAACAGATTCACATATGCCTGATTTCTTGTTGAACCCTTCTCAAAGCGATTCGAAACGAAATAACAACAAGGATAACGATGAAGTCTCTCCTGCCGAACTGATGTCGGACGACGAGGAAAATCCTCGACCGACAACCGAGAAAAAGAAGACGGATGATTATGGAAGTGTTCCGCTGGCCGTGGGACCAGAAATGGGCGAAAGCATTTCATTTTCACCTAAAATAGAAAATGAAGATGATGACATGACTTCTGAAGACGAATTAATATCTGATCAGGAAGAAGACGCGCTGTCGAACCGTCAGAAGAAAAAGAAGAAGAGGAAGCGTAATATTCAGAATCCTAATCCTGTGCTCGAATTTGCTAGCGACGATGACACGGAGAGCATTAATGAGGAAGTATGGCTGTCAAAAAAACAACGTAAGAAGTTACAGCAGAGGAAAGTAGAGATAAATAAACGAAATAAGGAAGAGACGCACAACGAACAGGAACAAGAAGCAGAGAGTGAAAGCAGAGTAATGGAAGAAGCGAGTGTTGTTAATGAAAGACTGAAAGCCGATAAAGCAAAGAAAGGATCTAAGAAAGAGGAACGAGAGAACAAGAGTAAAAATAAAAAGGATTCAGTCGTGGAAATTGATGATTTGGCTCATCGCTGTGTTTCATGCTCATCTGAGTTTCCTAGCAAAAATAAATTATTTGAACATTTAAAGAAAACCGGACATTCTGTATATATACCAGAATTAACGAAAACTAAAAAGAGCCAAGAGAAAAGGAAAAAAGCAACACCCAAAGGAAAAGACGACTTGGATAAAAAGAAACATTGAATCCGACTTGAAATGTCGAGTTATAGTTAATTATAATTGAATAACAATTTAATTTGTCAGAATATGAAAAGTTTTTTTTATGTATGACATGCATCCTTTGCTGATTCTACAAAAATTGTGTTTGATTCTATACATATCTTGTATAAAGACTTATTAAAATATTTTTAAATATTTTAGTTTGGACTGTTTAATGATTTCTCTCTCTATAATTTCTTTAGAAACAATTATATCAAAAATAGAGATGAGCAATCAAGTGTAAAATATTTTATGTATGTTTTGACAAACCATAAGAATGAAAATTATGTCATATAATTAATTGTATTATAAGTTATTATATCTATCAATAAATATCAAAGTTGTTGAACTAATATTAGTTTTACTCTCTAATATTTTTTACTTTCCTTTTTCTATATTTTAAAAATTATTTGTTTCTTAAGCATATTGGATAATGACTATTACTAATTTCAATAATCATTTACTGCAGTAGATTATTTCCTAATAAAGTGAAAGTATGCAATTTTATATAATAGTATAGGAAAATATACTTGCATTTTTCAGGGCATGCAATCTCTCGCTATAAATGTCACGACTAGCATAACATAGAAATGAATATTATTCATTACGCTGTTAATCACAGGTAAGATATGCATTAAAAATTAACGAATGCTTACATCTTACTTGAGCTGTTTAATTTCAAAGTGGCACAAGTCAATTTTTGAAATAAAATAATTAAGACATATAATATATACTCGTAATATACAAATAATATATTATTTCAACAAATTTTACAAAGCTTACTGCACACGTCACTTTGCAATGTAACAGCAGGCAAAATTATATAATAATATAAGCGTCTACAAACTTTCTGTAGGAAATGAAATTTCTTCAAGGTCGCACAGTATGGCTGCCAAAAAGCTCGTTTATCCTGCGGCGGACCGCAATAAGGATCCGATATTATCGGTTTTAAAGCGGTACATTCAACGCGGCACCAATCAGACCCTTCTGGAAATATCCTCAGGTTCAGGACAACACGTGGCGCATTTCGCACCGCATTTTCCACACGTCACGTTTTATCCCTCGGAGTACGAGCCACGACTTCTGGATAGCATCGCCGCATACGCGAATGAATACTCTAATATAAAAAGCCCCATAAGAATTGACATCACCACGGACTTCCGACAGTGGGGTAACGGTATCTTCAAGCCGAACAGTTTAGAATACATATACAATGCAAACATGATGCATATTTCGCCATATCCGTGCACAATCGGCTTATTTAACAATGCGGGCCAGTTGCTGAAGCCGAACGGGCTATTAATCACATACGGGGCGTACGCTTTCGACGGCCAGATCACTCCGCAGAGTAACGTAAATTTCAACGAGACCTTGAAATCGCAGGATCCAAGTTGGGGTTTGCGAGATGTAACAGACTTGAAAAAGTTGGCTGAAGAGAACGGTATTCAATTAATAGAAATCGTAGATATGCCCGCTAATAATAAAACAATAATTTGGAAAAAATATCAGCATTCATAAGGGATTAAAATTGATGAATCGGGTTTGCAATTGAACGAAAAATTATTGTTGAACTTAAATTTCAGTACTTTTATTCAACTGAATCAAAATTTTACTTTTCTGGTCGCGCGAGGGATCACTAAAAATCCTTTTTAATACTTTTACAGTATTATATATATATCCTTGCGCATATATGCTATTAATAAAAACATTTTATATATATTTATAGCTTAAATTTATAACTTGTTTTATATTTAAAATTTAATCCCTGAGAGATCTGATATAAAACTTATAAAATGTAATAAGATTCTCTCTGTTGAAATCGCAGCGTGATTCTCTTTGTTGTCTTGAAAACAATAGCATTTACCACAGCATTTCTAGTTACTGTCTTCCTCATCTCCAAAGAAGTCTAAATTTTCCAATCCCTCCGGCAGATAGCCCAATCCAGATTCATCCTTATGCTTCATATTGTATCCTTTACCATATCCTGCAATAATAATTCGATTTATTAAGAACGTATTAAAATAGCGAATAAAAAAACATTTACCCAAATCTTTCATGAGTCTCGTGGGAGCGTTCCTCAAGTGCAGAGGCACTCCTGGTTGCGGGCCCTTATGCTCGGCTACTACTCTTTGCGCGGCTCTAAGCGCATCTTCCATGAGTCTGGATTTCGGTGCTCTCGCTAAATAAGTCGTACATTGCGCCAAGAGAACATCACACTCCGGCATCCCGATCATTTTGCAACCGTGCATCGTGTGTACTGCTATTCCTGCACAATATTTATATCGGATATATTTGTTAGATTTAAAATAAAGCCTAATTATCATAAATGTTATAAATATTAATCGCATTATAATAAATATCAATTATATTCTACAAATTTATTATATACTTGTATAATATAAATTATATACAATGTGATATAGTTTCAATTAATAACAAAATATACAAATTTATGTATGTGAACTTGGAACTTAATAAATAATTTACTAACCAAGAGCTTTTGGGTCAGCTAAACCAATATCTTCGGTAGCCATCCTTACTAGTCTTCGCGCAATGTAAACCGGATCCTCACCGCCAGCGATCATTCTGGTCAACCAATAAAGCGAAGCGTTTTCGTCGCTGGCTCTGACGGACTTGTGTAACGCAGAGATCATGTCATAATGTTGTTCACCCTTCTTGTCGTACAGCATATGTGTTTTCTTCAGACTCTCCTTGATGTCATCCAGCGTTATTATGGCCGGACCGACATCCAGTAATTGCTGCTCGTTTGGTGCTTTACATCGCACTGCCATTTCTAGTCCTCCCAGCGCTATGCGAGCATCACCGTCGCAAGTTCCAGCCAACCATTGTATCGTCGGTTCGTCTATAATGAACTTTGTATTACAGGATGGCTCCATCTCGACCGTACCTTCCTCTGATGTGTTTTCTTCGCTGACGTCTCGCAAAGTGCTTTCACTTTTATCCGATGCATGTATTATACCTTCCAGCGAAATTACTGCACGCTTCAAGATCGACAGTAAATTCGCGACGGATAATTTGTTTAGAACGATCACTCTGCATCGACTCAGCAATGCGGAATTCAAGTTGAACGAGGGATTTTCCGTGGTGGCCCCGATGAGAGTGATGGTTCCCGATTCGACATGCGGCAGGAACACGTCCTGCTGCGTCTTGTTGAACCTGTGTATCTCGTCCATGAACACTATCGTACGCTGCGCATATTTGACATGATTGCTGGCGACGCCGATGACTTCCTTTACTTCTTGTACGCCGGCCATTGCGGCAGAAAGTTTAACATATCGTAATTTACGACAGGGATCATTCTTGCATATATGCGCGATGACATTAGCCAAAGATGTCTGCAAAGAAAAGAAGCAAATGTATTCCAATATGTGTTTATAAAATTCTTTAACAGACAAGCACGAGTACTTTGCCACATCCAGGCGGACCCCAGAGAATCATATTAGGTATTTCGCCCTTTTGCAGGAGTTCAGAGAGCATGCTGCGAGGCCCAAGGATATGCTTCTGGCCTACAAAGTTAAGTAGCGACGTAGGTCTCATTTGTTCTGCGAGGGGTACACGCTCGTTTCCGCGTAGTTTCTTGCCGTCGTTCGCTGTCTGTAAACGAAAATCATTTCTTATATATGAATCTTATAAAAGGAGAAACTATGCAAGAAGAGTTAGCACGTGTTAAAAATAATTGAAACTTGTGTGTATCATTTATACGATTATATAAACATATTTGATTACGCTACAATTATTAGGAGTTCTATAATAATTAAAAAATTACACTTTTCTGTGGTACGTCTTTAACGTCTTCTTCGTTCCTGAAACTCTGAGAAGGCAGCTGATCCAAAGAGCTCTTCCTCTTAACAGGTGGTTGATTAACTTTCTTCACATTTGCTGGCTTTAACTTGCTTTTTTTGCTCATAGGGCTGGAATCTTTAAAAAACATTGTATCATCTTCCTTTGTAGGCTCGTTCAGGAACAAGCACTTGCTGGCATGGACCTCGATGACAGTGGAAGCGAATTCCTTGCCGCATATCGGACACAATACTTTGTCATCCATGTTTGTGACAATAAATTAACAAATCTAGATGTTGCCTTCTTTTCATTCAAAGGTTATCCGCCCACGTGAATGCAAAGAATAAATGCAAATCTTTTTCGACATAAAGTAGCTGAAACATAATAATAACAATGATAATTAATATTAAAGATAATAATATTAATAGTAATAAAAACAATGGATGTCAGATGTAATAAAATTGAAAAAAGAGCGATGTACATTTTTCATTTTTACTGGTTTTCGCGCCCAGGATGTAACAATCCTTTATTTTTAAAAAAAATCGAAAATTATTTTTAGAAAGATTTTTAGAAAGAAAATTTTTACAAGCTCGACTGTTGCGTCACTTCTCTCAATTGTTATCGTTTTGTTCGGAAAGCGTGCGTCTGACCGGCGACGGCGACGGCGGCGGCTCTCAATCACGCATTCTACGTGAAGTGTCGCGGGAACGAGAGCGGGGAGAGGGGACCGATGACGGGACAGCCGTCAGCCACGAGGGGCACGAGGAATGAGGATGCGTCCTACGGCGAGAGCAGACGCAGGATATTGCCGCGTGATGCGCAGCACCACCGATCCCCGGCGACGGATACCGTTATGTCAAACCCGTCCTAACCTAAGCAACGGGAGCGATCGCCCTGAGATCCTTCTCGGCCTCGAGATCCTCGGCCGCACGTGGAGTCACTATCTGGACCGGAAGAGCGTTCCAGGTACCCGCAAGGATCCTCGAGAGGGAGAAGGGGCGACGCGTCACGACCTCACGAGAAAGGGGTCCAATCCAACTCAGCGCTGCTGGACCGAGCGGCGTTGACGTGAGCGGATCTCGCGAGCTGCTCTTCGAACGCGTCTCGCAGCATCAGTTTCCCGTGCGGTTGCGGAGGATCATTTTTCCGCGACTCCCTTCTTCTTCCGGTGGACGACGGGCATGATGGAGGTCCGGCGCAGGCGGGCGAAACCGCAGGACGGCAAGCATAACGTCGACGCGACGGCTCGGAGAGACGAGGTGAGCCGCGACGTTCAAACCCGACGACTCCTTCTGGTGTATCTTCGCGACGCTTCCCCGCACTGATAGTGCGATATAAATTTTTGTAATTTGTTGAAGAGTTGAGATGGCATCTTATTCCGATTTATGGATCTAGAGATCCTTAGGATAAAAATTCTTATATATATATATATATATATGTATAGGTCTGTGAAATTGAGTAACATCCCAAAATGTGAATATTTATCGATACGGCGTTTGATTGTCCACAATTTGTCCACAATTATCCATAAATAATCATTATGACTACTTTGCAAAAAGTTAAAAAAAAAATTACCATTAGCATCCTTGAGTACATTTTTTTTTATTATAATGGATTCTAATTGTCCATTATTTGTCTCTAGATAATTATCCAATTTTATTGTATTTTGATTTATTGCAGGCGAATGGACAGACAGATTCAAATACTTCAATAGAAAATATTAAGTCAAATGTATCATATTCAGTCGAGTCAAAGCAACTTTTATCCAACAACCCTGTTCACGCTCGAATCAGAATCAGCTTGGAGATTGATCTGATAGCGGTGATTTTATTAATTACTGGCATTTGTACTCGCCTTTATCACCTCGAGGAACCACGCAGTATAGTGTAAGTACACACACACACACTTCTGGTAAATAATGTAACACCAATTGATAAATAACTGATAAGAGGATGATTCATAGTTATTATGTCATTACGTTGATATAAAGATATGAATTGCAAATTGTTACAATTATCTTTATCTTCTGTAATTTCGATAAAATATTTATATAATCCTTCTTGATAACTGATTAATAGCGTCAAAAGGCAAGTTATATGATTTGGAAATGCTAGGCTGAATATACTTTGCCTTTAAAAATTTAATCATTTTTATTATGTAAAATGAATAAACGACAAAACTATAACTTTGAAAAAATTCAAGAATATTGTAATGTTTATTTTATGTTATATATTTATTCTTCTATTATTTAAAACGCAATTAGAAGAATCAAATGAAATTGAAAAGTGTAGAACCGTAAATTCAAAAATTTAATGGCTAACAATTTTTTTTTATTTTTATAATTATTATCTGTTATTTATCAATTTATTATATTTATAATTGTTATAATTACTTTCTCTCTCTCACTCTTTTACAGTTTTGATGAACTGCATTATGGCAAATACGTCGGATTGTACATGAAGAGAACATTCTTCTTCGATTCTCATCCGCCTTTAGGGAAGCAATTGATCTCCGCGGCGGCATATTTGGCTGGATTCGACGGTCAATTCAAATTCGATAGAATAGGAAGTCCTTACAGCGACGCCGTTCCTTTGTATGCGTTGCGTTTGGTACCGGCGATATGTGGCAGCTTACTGATCCCCACGGGATATTATCTTGTCCTGGAGCTGGGTCTAAAACAATGGGCCGCAGCAATTGGCGGTATTCTTCTCTTACTCGGTAATTATGTTTAATATTTTAAAATTTAACCATTATTCCGTGATATCTTTGCCACTGCATCCATGACATTATATCGACATAATTTACTGACATATCTATTGCTGTTTTAGATAATGCACTATTGACACAGTCAAGATTTGTCCTGATGGAAAGTATCTTGATGCATTTCTCGTTGGTTGGCTTGTTGTGCATCGTAAAATTTCGGAAAGTTATGGATCGACCGACGTCCGCGTCCTGGTGGATATGGTTGATATTAGGCTTCGTGAATTTAACATGTGCATTGTGGTATAATTTCTTTTTTTTACCTTCATTTCTTATTTTCGATCGATTATAATTACAGTATTTCTTTACAGCGTGAAATACGTTGGATTTTATTCTATGGCTCTCGCGCTCTTCTTGATCACTCACGATTATTGGTCCCTACTCTCAAGAAAGAGCCTGTCGAATATGATCCTCTGGATTCATCTTTTGCTAAGATTCATCGTGCTAATCTCTGTTATCGCCGCCGTATATTTGAGTATATTCTACATACATTTGGTAATACTCTCAAAGGCGGGACCGCACGATTCGGTGATGACGAGCGCATTCCAAGCGAGTCTGGAAGGAGGACTTGCCAGCATCACGAAAGGGCAACCTCTGGAAGTGACGCACGGTTCGCAGATCACTCTCAGACACACGTATGGCAGAGCCTGTTGGCTGCATAGTCATAATCAAGTGTATCCGTTGCGGTATCCCGACGGTCGTGGCAGCTCTCATCAGCAGCAGGTCACTTGTTACTCGTTCAAGGACGTGAACAACTGGTGGATCGTCAAGAAGCCGGATAAAAATGATCTAGTGGTGACGAAACCCAGCGAGCCCATCCGGCACGGTGATGTGATTCAACTGGTTCACGGGATTACGAGCAGAGCGTTGAACTCGCACGATGTCGCGGCGCCGATGACGCCGCAGAGCCAGGAAGTGTCGTGTTACATCGACTACAACGTGTCCATGCCGGCGCAGAACCTATGGCGAGTGGAGATTACGAACAAGGATCATTCCGGCGACGCGTGGCATGCGATTCAGAGCCAGGTGCGGCTGATACACGTGCACGCGAACGGAGCCGAGTTCGCGTTGAAGTTTAGCGGCAGACAGCTGCCTGACTGGGGTTTCAATCAGCATGAAGTCGTGGCAGACCGGTTGGTGGATCAGACCAATTCCATCTGGAACGTCGAGGAGCATCGGTATACTAAAAGCGAAGATCAGAAACAACGGGAACGGGAGCTAATCAGCGCGGAGATGATACCGTTGCAAGCGACCACGTTGAGCTTCTGGGAGAAATTCGCGGAACTGCAGATTAAGATGTTGTTCGGCGGCCAAGAAGGTCAAAACAGTCACATGTATTCCAGCGGACCTCTCGAGTGGCCATTAATGTCCCGCGGAATCGCGTACTGGGTGTCTAACGAAAGCAATGTAAGTCGGAAAATTCTATACGCAATCGCTTCATATTAAGACAAAATAATGCATATTTACATTTAATATTTGTCTTATTTTTTTTGCTTTTTTTTTTACATAATTTCAATTTTTCTAGTGAATTTTGATTCAATACAGAATTAAATTTTCGTTGGCTTTTACAAGATAAACATTTTGTCCATTGTTTCAGGCACAAGTTCATCTTTTAGGAAATATCGTGATTTGGTATTCCGGTACGATCTCAGTAATCATATACGTAACGCTACTGATATTTTATTTAATGAGAAGAAGAAGACAGTGTTTCGATATCTCAGAGGAAGAGTGGGAAAAGTTTGTTAACAACGCTTATGTATTGTTAGCTGGATACCTTCTTCATTTCTTACCTTTCGTATTCGTTGAACGAACTTTGTTCTTGCATCATTATTTACCAGCTTTCGTTTTCAAAGTCTTATTAACGGCAGCCACAATTGATCATCTGCATTACTTAATTAGGTATATTTCCCGATTTAAGAAAAGAAAAAGCTTAAATAAGATTCCGTTTCATATAAAGTAATTATGTGACTTGTTACATTGTCATTTTAGTACTCATCGTCCAGCCTGGAGCATTTTGTTATGCATCATAACGTTCGGTATCATCGCTTGGGTACTTTTCATCATCTATGTGTTCAAGAAATTTATCGTCTTTAGTTATGGAACATCAGCTCTCACTGCCAAGGACGTGATAAAATTAAGATGGAAAGACACCTGGGATTTCATTGTACATAAAACGTAAGAATTCGCCAAGTTTAAGCATTACGAAGCCTGTTACAAAAGACGTAATATTTTTAATTAGAACGTTATGTATTGAAACACATAACATTTACAAAACAGACGTTATTAGCATATTTTTATGAAAATTTAGCAAATGTTATTGCTTATGATACGCACATGTATATGTGACGAAATATTTTGTTGTAATGGAACATGTGCCACGAATAATGTTGGCATAATGTTATAACGGTGAGTCTTTTAATAATGTAAAAAGTTACACAAATTTGAGTATAGACTGAATCTATTTTATAAAATGTTTTGTCGTTACTTATGGTGTTTGATATTATAGAAATCGCAATATATATATTTATAGAAAAGGAAAATTAAATATACTGTAGGCATATATATTGTATAATTATTAATTTAAAGCGATATTTTTTTAGATTTGTTTATAACAAGTAAAACATAGAATTATAAGTGAAACTTTTAAGTTATATAAATTTTTCTACAAGCATTGTATACTTGAACTGATTTTTTTATAAGAAAAATTGAATTATGAATAAAAATTCGTATATACGGCAAGATAAAAGTTTTTTAAACAGTAAAATTCATCTTTTTGTAAAAGTACATATACTGTACAATACAATACTGTATAGTAAAAGTATATTGTACAATTATATCAATACTGACCGTATAAGTTAACGAAAGCAATTTATATATAAACGATATCTTTATATATCTTTATATAAAATAAACGATATCTTTATAACTAGAATCGATGAGTATATTCGTATAATTTCTTTAAGATTTCGAATTTCGCAATAAAAGACATCAAGCCTTAAAGAATAATATAATTTACAACACAAGAATAGATTTTTTATCACAAATTTAAAATGTGTTCGTAATAGTTTTTATCCGTCATCTGATTCGTTGCGTTAATGATATGTGAAAACTATAGATCGAATAAGACCGTCACGAATCGTATGTGCACTATTACCCACGCCGAACGAGAAGAACACAGAATCACAGGACATGTTTTGGGCGCAAATTCCTACTGGATACCATCCAGCCTTATTAAACACCACTCCAACTCGATAAATCTGTTAATAACAAAATAATAATTTCACATTACAATTAGACAATCGATTAAAATCTATAATTTGAAAATGAAAAGCTTTGATACCTAAGAACATAAAAAAAAAATCTTTATGGATTTATAATATGTAGATGAGATTATAAGTAGTGAAAGAAACGCTCATGTCGTAACAACAAACCTTATGCTTCTGAATATAAACTGGTCGGTTGAAAGTGATTTCCACGAGAGTACCAAAATTCGCTTTGGTAGTGAAATGTGTATACGTCAACCTGGTACCATCGCAATCGAGGAGATGAGCGTACAAAATTTCTGTATAAGATGTGTCAGCGTCCATAGCGTGAGTGAAATTACTCGACTATAAATGAAACGAAAGAGATGTACAACAAAGCGATATATACTCATACAACTGGATGGATATAATAAATTATGTCGGATGTCTAGCTTACCGCCGCGATCTGCGTAGGAACCTGCACACCCACCACACAAATATTTTTGTCCACGCTGAACGTGACGGTACAGTCCAGCACGTTCGTGTTTAAGCAATCCGTTTGCTGAACTACCGATCTGAGACAATAATACTTTGGTCCCTCGCGTACTATCGTGGAAGAGGTGTTAGGCAAGTTTCCAGAGTTCTTGTTTATGCTCGCGTCCACCAAGATCGGCGACGTGTTCCTCATCGTATTGCTGCTGCTGGACTGCTCGCCGTCATTTAAAAAATCAGGACGTATGAGATTTATACCATACGGAGCAAATCTTGCATTTATGAGCTGGAAGAGAAAATGTCCAATGAGAAAAATACAAAGACGTTGCGAAAGAGGTACGCTTCCTTCATGTGATCCCAAATGTGGAATAATGGAAAGACAAATTAAATTTCGAATAATTGACAGGATAACAGCTGATTAGGAATAGAGGTATTATAGCTGTCATTCTATATGAGCGCATACAAAAGTGACACATGTGAAGCAGTGTAAGGAAAGAAAAATCCATGAAAGTGCGAAAAAAAGTCGCTTACGTTATGGGGAAGTCCCATGGTTCCGGATTGTCCGAAACTCATGGGATGAGTCTTGACCGGTTTCGCCCTGCTGTTCGACGTGGTGCAGAAACCTTCGGGCATCGGTGTCTTGTTGCCAGTGCACAATATATTCATCAGTACGGCAAAAGCCTCATCCTTGGTGAGCAGCGGAGACATGCCGGGACCCTCGGCAAATTCTTGCGGCGTCAAGCTGAGAAATCTTATCTTTAACAGAGCATTTCCGATGACGGACTTGAGAGACTTGCCGTTGGTCGGATCGAGGGATTTCCTGGAGCACTCGGACTTGGCCCATCGTTCCAGAGCGGTGAACAGCTCGATCTCTGAGGTGATCTGCAAGTCGTCCTGCTCGAGGACCTTGAGAAGCGTCCCGAGCTCGACGTCCTCCCAGCTGGACTCCTTGAGCACCTCGTCCGTCTTGGTGCGGATGATCTGCAGGCATTTCTCCATCAGCACGGGCTCCTCGAAGAGCTTGGCGAATTCGTACGCCCGGCAGGCCTTCTTGGGCGAGAGATCGCACCACAGATACTTGGTGCACTCCTCCACCAGGGACGGCAGCATGTACTTCTTGGCGCAGTAGCACAATTCGCAGGCCAGCTCGAAGGAGCCCAGCTCGACCTTATCCGTGTATATGTACTCAAGCAGAGCCTTGAACGCCTCAGGCTGCACATCCCTGATGGGTATCGGGTCGTTCTTCTCCGCCATGCCGCCAAAGAACATGGCCTCGAAGACCGGGCTGGACATGGCCAGGAACAGCTTGTGGCCCTTGAGGGTCTGCTGCTGCGGCTCCTGGCCGACGATGAAGTTGCAGTCGGACCATTGCCCGGTCTCGAGCAGATGCTGGCCGCGCTCCGACAGCTTCTGCTTGCTCGTCTGCCAGTCGCAGGGTAGGCTCATCTTCGCGGTCCTCGCGCGCGTTACATGTACTCCGGCTGCGAAACGACGAGTGGTGAACCGAAAGAGAGCAAGAGAGAGGGGGGGGTGTGTGTGAATCAACCCAGATCGGACGATCGCGGCTCACGTGAGCGGCCAGGAAGCAGCCCGCGCTGATGACGTTTACGCGCGTACTCACCTATTTCCGTGGGATATGCGGTAGCGCTATAAATACAGCGCGCGACATTCACGGGGTGACCAAGCCGGACAGGCGGGAGGAGGAGAAGGTCTCGGCGGGGGTGTCGCGGTCGCGGGAAGTGTGCCAGCCACCCTACTCGTGAGAAACGTCCTCGGCCTTCCTCGTCGCAACCACCGATGGTCGCGAGTCGCGGCGCGGAACGCTACGCCATCTTATTAGCCTGAGAGAGCTCCCACCGTCGGCGACCCCGTATCCCCGTCGTCGTCGTCGCGGCCGCTATCCCCACCCACCACCTTCCCGCGGCCGCGCGCCGCGGCCCCCTTCGATCTTCCCTCTCTCCCCTCCACCCAATCCAGCCGCCCGTGGCCGACGCTCCGCGCGCGCGAGGCGGTTGACGCTTGCTCCGTTCTCGACGATTCTCTCAATCTCTCCACGACGTGTCCCCCTCCTCGCGCCTAGCGGTAACGCGCAAAGCCTTCCTCCGGCTGATTTCAGACTGTTTCAGACCGAACACGTTCACCGTGACGATCGATACGTCCCCGCGGCGCGGAGTGCGAGGCGCCGGAGAGAGAGAGAGAGAGAGAGTGCCGCGGAAGTGGTGCCGTAAACGTAGTGTCGTATCGGGCGTCCACCGTCGACGTCGCTACGTCGACGTCGGTCCGAGAGAGGATCGCGCGAAAACGGTGCGCCATACACCCGGAGAAGAGCCCTGGGAAAGAAAGAGAGAGGGACAGTCGGAATAAGTAGGAAACCGAAAGCGGGTGGGAAAGAAAGAAAAAGAAGAGAGATAGAGAGGTGGATTCTCTTTCTTTCTCGGTGGCTGCCTCAACGACCGTTGTGTGAATCGGCCGAATGGCGCACGCACGGCTCATTGTCAGCTGTACGCCCGTGACGCCCGTGCGCCGCGCGGAGTAATGCGCCCACCTCCCGGGGATTCCTCGCTGTCCGGATGACAGCGCCCGCCAGCGACGGGGACGCACGGCGACGTCGGTGAGGTAAGTACGTCGAGAGCGCGTGGCTCGCGCCGCGCAACGCCACGCCGGTGCGGACGCCCGGACGTTCCCGGGCACCTTGACGGCGGCCGTCTCCCTCCCTCTTCCTTCGACCCCCCTTCTCCATGGCCTCGCGAAGCGGGGTCCCGTGAGGACGCGAGCGTCGTCCGCGTGGCTCCTCGAGGGGGGCACGGGCGAGGCTCCCCGCTCGCGATCTGTCGCGGAACCGCCGCCGTTGACGTAACCTCTCTCTCTCTCTCTCTCTCTCTCTCTCTCTCTCTCTCTCTCTCTCTCTCTCTCTCTTTCTCTCTTCGCGGCCAATGCTCTCGGCCCGAGGAGCCTCCGCGCGTCGGGGATGACGTCGCGGATCGTCGTCGCCTTGCAATGTACGCGCGGCTGAGTCACTCTTCTCCGCGCTCCGTGACGTCCTTGCTCGGCCCCGAGGCCGCTGTGCGTCTACGTGGTACGCGTATTAGCGCTTTTCCCCAGTTGTTTGTTTTTACCTCGGCGCCTGTAGCGTTACGCTCCTCTCGCGTATCCCGTATATTACATAAGAACTGAAAATATTGCCGTATAAACGCGCGTTGCCCGTTTTTCTGTCTCCCGCGACGTTTGCAAAATATTTTTCGGCCTGACTAGCGCGTAGCTGCCGCAGGCGAGACGCAGTTTTACGTATTGTTTGTGTAATTATCTAGAGAGAAAGAGAGATAGATATTTCCGGTGTTTGTGTACTTATATTTACAACGTTTGTTTGTTTAGAAAGTATGGAGCGTCCATCGGGCGTCGCAGTTACACCTCGTCCGTGTCAATGCTGCATTTAGCCTCGTCCGTTCTCGACAGTCTTTAATGCGACAGAAACAGTAACGTTGTTGAGGCACAGTGATCCAAACTCCTGCGCGGAGAGATGGATGCGGTGTGCGACGAGGACAGGCGGAGACGCCTGCGGTCTCTGGAGGAGCGTATCAAGGATCCAAGAAGCGTCACGAATATCGACTGCTTGTTGGACACAGTTCAGGCCTTGGTAACAGATTGCGACCACCCGAGCGTGAAACGTATGAAAAATATAGAAGCTTATATGAATAGATGTAAGTATCATCCCAGGGTATTTCGCGTAAACATCGCGTCGCATTCATGTTTTTTGTGAGGCTTCACGAGCCGAGTCACATTGAGATTAATGGTGTTTGCTCGTGTTCTTGCAGATGACTACGTAGCCCAAGAGATTTATAAAATGCGAATGCGCACGGACGATTTTACTTTGATAAAAGTAATCGGTCGCGGCGCGTTCGGCGAGGTGCAGTTGGTTAGACACAAATCTACGCAAAAAGTTTACGCGATGAAATTACTTAGTAAATTTGAAATGGTAAGACTCGTTTATTTCAATTCACTCTTGTTGCTGCAACATGTAAATATTTTCCTTCATCTCCGGCTTCTTCTTTGTTCGCTTAGATTAAAAGGTCGGACTCTGCATTCTTTTGGGAAGAAAGGGACATAATGGCACACGCAAATTCACCGTGGATAGTCCAGCTCCACTTTGCGTTCCAAGACCAAAAGTATCTCTACATGGTGATGGATTACATGCCGGGTGGGGATCTGGTGAACCTGATGTCGAATTACGAGGTGCCGGAGAAGTGGGCGAAATTTTACTGCGCCGAGGTGGTGCTCGCATTGGACGCGATACATAATATGGGTTTCGTTCATAGAGATGTGAAACCGGACAACATGTTGCTCGATAGGCATGGCCATTTGAAGCTCGCTGATTTTGGCACATGTATGAGAATGGATGCTGTAAGTTTGTTCCCTCTTTCATTTAATGACATCTTAATAGGAAATATTTTACGTAAACATTCTAATTGTGATTTATGGAAACAAGATAAACAAACTGAATTATTAATTCGCGATTAAAGAGATGTTTAAAAATTTCTAAGGAGTTTGGAAAAAGATTCTGAAAATGTCGCAGCCTCTTTTCTTTCTTTAAAATCTTGTCTGACACTCAATCGTTTGCTTTGCAGGACGGCTTAGTAAGGTCCGATACCGCGGTAGGTACACCCGATTATATATCTCCGGAGGTTCTGCAGTCGCAAGGTGGAGAAGGAGTGTACGGTCGCGAATGTGACTGGTGGTCCGTGGGTGTCTTTCTGTACGAGATGCTATTTGGCGATACGCCGTTCTTCGCCGACTCTCTAGTCGGCACGTACTCGAAGATCATGGACCACAGGAATTCGCTGTACTTCCCTCAGAACGTTGAAATATCTCACTCAGCGAAGAACTTGATATGCGGCTTCCTCACTGATAGGACGAAGCGCTTGGGTCGCAATGGCGTCGACGAAATCAAAAGCCAACCGTTTTTCAAGAATGACCAGTGGACCTTTGACAATCTGAGAGAATGCGTACCGCCGGTAGTGCCCGAGCTTTCCGGCGACGACGATACCAGCAATTTTGACGACGTCGACAAGGAGGATGGGCCAGAGGAGAGTTTTCCAGTTCCTAAAGCCTTTTCCGGAAATCATCTGCCGTTTATCGGATTCACTTACTCCGGTGATTATCAATTAATGGTCGCTTTCGGCAAGGAATCCGTAGACGGTCTCGAGAATCATGTCAACAATGGTACTACTGACGATGTGAAGATCTCGCAGCTGGAGAATTTGCTGGAACGCGAGAGGCGGCAAGTAGAGACGATGGAGTCGAGGCAGAAAGCACTAAACGCGCAATTGGATGCTATGGCGTGTCGAGAGGCCGAGCTACGCGAGGAAGTTGGCAGAGCGGATAAGGAACTGACATTGCTCAGGCACAACTACAAGGAGGCGCAACGCAGAGTGGAGCACGAGACGGAGACCCGTCGTAAGGCGGAGTCGCTACTGGTAGAGGTGAAGAAAAAGTTTGACGAGGAGCAGACGAGACGGGCGCGAGATGCCAGCACGTCGCAGCAGACATCCGAACGAGTGACGACGTTGGAGAAACAGATCAAAGAGATGCAATGCAAATTGGAGAGAGAAACGGAAACTGTTACGAGAATGCGCAAGCAAGCGACGGAGATCACCGTGGCCCGCCAAGCCGCCGAGCAAATGGCGAACGAGTTGCAAGTTGCCAGAGCTCAGCTGCAAGCACAGCGTGACAACTTGCAGCAGGAAGTTGCCACTCTCCAGGTATAATCTAATTTCTTTTTGTTTTTTTTTTCTTTAATTACTAGATATTTTTATGATTCTAGATTTTCAAAAAATAATATATTATAAGTAAAAATATATCTATTATAAGTATTTGTAAATTTATTATATTTAAATTTTCGAAAAATTATAAGTACTTACGCAAATTACATCAGTATTTACAAACTAATGTTTGAAATTTAAAACGTTTCAAGGGTAAATTTGTTACTATATGAAAAGTTTATTTGATTTTTACAGGGCCAGCTTTCCAAGGAACGTAGCTCGAGATCGCAAGCATCATTGTTGACGGCCGAGTTGGAGACTCGTCTTTCCACTTTACATCTCGAGTTAGAGCGTAGCCATGAGAAGGAGGAGAAGGCTACTCTGGACAATAGGCAACTAACCGAAAGAGTTTCCGCATTGGAGAAAGAAGCTGCTAGTTTAACTCTGGAACTGAAAGCCGCGCAAGCCAGGTACAATCAGGAAGTTGTGGCGCACCAAGAAACGGAGCGTTCGCGCATTCTTTCCAAGGAAGAGGCCAATCTGGAAGTTGTCAAAGGTATTTATTTGCTAAGTTTTACATGGAGATAGAGTCATTGGGTTTTTGATAAAGTACATTTTATTTTGTCTATGCAATGCAGGGCAAAAGAATGGAATTTTCGAAGGTAATATATGTGATTTGTGAATTTACATTTAA
>JAJVSH010000031.1:1518452-1629808 GCA_021460005.1 Tetramorium alpestre
ATATATATTTCAATTGTGCTACGATCGGTGGCTCAAAAGCTGCCTTTGCTCTCGCCATGTGCGAGTGGAGCTCATCGTAGAACTAATCGAAAGTCCCCTATATGACTGTACTGATAATATAATGCAACATGTGTTCGAGAATAGGTCTTAAGGAAATGTCTCCAGCACGCAATTAAGAAGTGTAAACTCGCTATGTCATCTTTTTCTTTGATAAATCTGTCTCATTTCAGTTGAATAATTCCGACTTCGAAAAATGTGTGGCAAGCTGGATATGCTCAATCTATTTGTGAAAGTTGGTGGAAAATTTGTCAAAGAGAACTCGTTTCTCCCAGAGCACACGCATGGATTATAGATTGGAACTGGTAATAAAGGATACATGCTGAAATGTGTGAAATAGTGAAAAATTCAGTAAGTAATATTTTCTTGCAAATTTACCTAAAAATTGATCAGGGATTTAATCGAAATTATTTTCAGAACATTATTTTTTTTTGGCATACGAAAGTTTATTCTATTTGGATCTATTTCGAGAGTTAAATAATCTTATTTTTAACTAAAGAATGTGAGCTGAGGATCTAAGAAACGATGCTAGCTTAGACTCGTTATAACTTATTTCGGTTACATTCGAAATCCTGCGTGTGAATGAGATCGCGTGACACCAGCATGCAAAAACGAGAACGTGACGCAAGAACCGAATTTCATATCATGGAATAATTTCGATTTCAAATTCCAAAGTCGTAACACTGTGTAAATTTCGCCAAGTATCTCTATTCGATTACGTTTTCATAACTTGCTCTATGTAAGAACTAATCGCTTTTTGCATACTAGATCACCTATTTGGATATGTAACGCATTTTCCGTTCTCCACGGTCGTTGCACTCTCTTCGCCTTCGTCGGCGTTCACCATCCTTCCACTTTCCCTTGCGCGCGCATTGTGTTGTTTAAGAAAGTATATTGACTTTCTTCGTCGTTCGCGATAGATAAAAACTAGTTTATCATCTCGCCGATATCTCGTGCAGCCAAGCCGGGTGAAACAACAAGTTTATAGAAGGATTTGTTTAATCAACTGGCTTCTATTGGCGGATCTAGAGATCTACCGAAGCAAGGATATACACATCCGAAATATTTATGGAATCGTTGAATTTACAAACCTACGGATAGATTCGTAAGAATGCGGAAACTTGTTGCTTGAATTACTCTACACGCAATTAAATTAAACACGACTTTACGAAATGTTAACATCACATCGACGCACGCGTGAACGACTTATTGGACGACCAGAACGAAGCGCTCTTTAAACACCAGATGAAATCTCGATACGGCAATAATGTGATATAAATCTTCGTTATATGTACAACAGAGAAGGGATCCGTTCTCGCTAATGATACGCTATTATTTAAAGGCGAATAATCGATATACTCGTAGACACATGCATGCATGTCGTGGGACATAATCTGAGCTTAGGGGCCGAGAGCGAGTACAGACGAGAAGGAGATAACAAGAGACGGAGAATCTCCTCTCCATGTAGGGTACAAACGAAGGATCGTTGCTCTGCTCTCGCTTACGCGGTACGCACATACGTAAATTTCTACTTCCACGTTAACGACGAAGCTGTAAAAATTCTTGGAAATTTAGGGGAAAGAGACTTGTTGCTCTCCCTTCACGGTGGGAATCGATTCCACCGTTTCAAAGCTGATCATTACAGCGTTTTTCAAAGTTTTCGAGCACGAACACCACGGTCTCTCTAACGCAATCGTCCTTTCAACAAGATTTTTTTCTTCCGAGAAAAAATTTTTTATCATCTTTCTTGAAAATGACATTTTTTATTCTCTTTCTCGAAGAAGCTTCTTTATCATTTTTCCCTCTAATGAAAATTCCATTCTCGTCTGTCGAAGAAAGTTTCTTCATCTCCTTTTATCTTCCTTTCCGAAAGAAGTTCTTTCTCCTTTCTCAAAGAAGGTTTCTCTTCGCTTCTTCCTCCTTCGCTTTTTCACGTCCCTAAAGTCCGTGGTGCCTCTCTACGCTCGGAGTTTAATTTCCGACGAGACTGCGCAGTCTCGTGGCGAAGGATTATTTTCTTACGAGGGCAACCAGGCCGCGATTCAAATGCGTCAATTTCGGTTTCATCGACAACTTCGACGGAGCTGGGGAGGATTGCTGATGATTCCGATTTGCCGCCTGCTGCATGTTTTGCTGTTTCTTCTTCAACGATTCTTGCTTGGCACCTCTGCGTAACGAAATTACAATCATTAACATTCTTTTTCTTTTAATACACTATTGTATTTTTTATATTACAATAATATTATAATCAGAATTTCGTTAAAAAAGATATTTTTTAAAAAGATAAAAGTTTTCATTTGTTCACATATACTTTTAAATATGATAAATATTAATAAAAATCGAAAAAAATTAACTAAAAAATAATTAAATATTAATATCGTTTTATAATAGAATATAATATATAATAACTCTTGATTATAAATGTATATTGTATATATTAATTTTAGAACTTACAAGTATCGAGTAAGATCTTCCACATCAACGAGCATTGAATCTTGTTCCATGTGCAAATCGTCTCTCCTCAAAAGTCCTTCGACAAGCGCTTCGTTTAACGCGGCGATCCTCGCGTGCAAGTCGTTCGCTACCACTTGTAGCTGCGCGACGTTCAACTCCGTGAGAAGCACACGGGACAACCTACGTCTATCTTCTCCCAATTGTACACCGACCTAAAAAAAATGCAAAATCCAAAAGCTCATTAAACGAGAATTAAAAAGTAAATCCGGATAGCTATATTTGCCAAAAATAGATTTTAAAAGAACAAATTTTTTAGCATGAAATTATTTATAATATCTCTTTAAATATCTGTATGAATTTCACATAAATTTATTTATATCGAGAATTTGCGCAGTTTCATATTATTCTCCCTTTAACAATCGTGATTTGTAAAAATAGCATAAAATATTTAGTTTATAACGCATGTTCCCTTTGTCGGCTTCCTTCATGCAAAGTTCTTCTACTATAAATGAACCCTATGTTATTTAAATTATTATTAATCAACGAAAGTTTCACTAACTTTTTCCAAGCTGCATCGCACCATCTCGGTGATGGGACTCTGTTTCAACCTCTGCCTCTCCACTTCCATCTGCATGTGTGCCATTTCCTTGGCCTGTGCCAGGGCCATTCGCGCTTCGGTCTGCAATCTGGCTTGCCGCGCGAAGAAGTCGGCCTCATCAACCGGTGGTGTGGAGTTCGCGCCCGTGTCGAGTCTCAAAGACGGAAGACTCAACATCTGTGGTCTCGCTGGTGGATGCTTTCCGCCAAATTGCTTCGAGCCGAAAGACGTAGGTGTGGATCCAGGAGACGTGTCATTCTCTGAACCTGGGGATTCAGTATCCGACGATGTTTCGTTCATGAAGCAGATTTGGAGGTTCATTCCTGTACAGAACAAATGCATCTGTCACTTGGCGGTTCCAGCATAAAACACGTAAGAGAAACGAGCTACCTAATTACTTGATCATTTATTTTTATCATTATATATTAAGGAATATTAAATTATATGTAAACATTTTTCTTGTATATGCGAAGGAAAATGAAAATAAAATTTTCGTATATCTTATCTATTGATAAGTAATTTGATGTACTTTAAAAACAAACTATTCACTTTTTTATTAATTTATTTAATTATTGTCTGATACTATTGTAAAGAATATTAAAATTTAGATCTATACGGACCACTCTGAAGACGCGATTGGAGACTTGGTTTTCGTCCACGTTCGGCGCGCAAATCTTCAGCATCAGGCCCCATCGCGAGTCTCCTTCTGATCTCTTCGCGATCGTTTCGTCGCTGCGAACACAAGGAAAAAAGTATGTTAATTTTACATTTTGTATGTAAATGTTAGTCATGAATGATCCATGAATGTGAACCGTTAAACATTTCACATGTTGAATAAGTTATAAGATAATATAGCGTAATTTAAAAGTGGAAAGATACATGTTAAAACGTTTGCATTTGGAAATTATGATTTAAAATTTTTAGTTTTTCAAAAACTCACAGCTCTCCAGAAAATCAATGTCCTCCTACAATATGTGAATTTAAAACTTTAATGTATGCTAAATCCAAATTTTTTTATCTAAAATTGAAGCTTATGAATCGTTTAAAAATTTAATCAAACGTCTAATCTAATCCGCTTTGTTAATCATGTTAAACAATATAATTAGAGGAAAACAGTATAATATTATACAACAGTTAGGAGAAACAATAAAATTGCAAATTGAGATAATTTTCGACATTAAATACATGCTGTTGTTCTCGCTAAATTTTCGCACACGCTCCTCTCCCACATTTGTCGAATTAATTCACACCTGCAGATCAAATTCGCCTCGTACAACCTTGTCGAATCGCGTAATCAAATCTTCCCTTTCGTAATCAGGCCTCTCCAAATTCTCTCCTTTCGTTTTTTTCAGTGCCTCGGTTTCCGACGTCGGTTCCGGGGGCTTATTCGTTTCCGTGGTAGTTTTTTCCTCCTCGTCATCTTGACGCCACTTTCACAAATTAACGCTTGTTTATGAAACGCACAATACCGCGGCGACATTACTTTATTCTTTTGCGAAGGGCGACAGATTTTCATAGACTCGAAACTGAATACACGTTATAATAGTCGAAAATAATATCTTTCAAATTTTTTAACATTTTCCAAAAATCATAGAGTATTGAGAATAATTCGATATATTTCTTACAATTGTTAGAAATTTCAAACTCGAGATTACAGATTGTTGGATAGATAAAGTCCCGTAGAAGATAATTATAATCGCAGCAAGGGGACTTGCTTCTACGCTAAAATCCGCTTGTTCATTAGCACCGCGACTTCCGTGACCCACTTTCACGCCTGCGTCGGTCCGGAACCATACCGAATCGCGCGGTTCGCCGACCTTCCTGTCGCCTTCAGAGCGACAACACGAGCAGAAACCTGGAATTGTTGAGTCTGACACATCCGATCCTGACACCCAGATGTAATAATGCGGCCGTTCCCTGCATCTGCTTTGGTCACACGCAAACGCGACGTGCATGCGATCGATTGAGAAATGTGGTAATTCCTCATGCATCTTGCAATTGAATTCTGATGTGTGTTTAAAATAACTCATGACGTTAAAATTCTGAATAATAGTTTCGAATCAACATACTTGTTGTCTTTTGAAAACCACGTTTATTGACAGCTTTCGCTATTTAAAGTGTCGAAATTAAGTATGCCGCGATAACCGCTCGCTGCTGCGCAACAAGAAACGTAAATGATAAAATTGACAGTTTTATAACTTTCAGCAAAAAAATGCACAAGGTTACGTTTTTCATTTCATTTTACGAACGCGGAATACGATCCCGTTTACTAAATTGTTCCACCATGTTACAAATTTTTTTTAAAGATAATCGACACAAGAAATTTCTTCTCCCCGCAGGGGTATTAACAAACCCACGGACCCGAGCTCAGTATACTGCAAACATTCACATACGTCATACACACACATTTTTTTTCAAACGAGAATAGAGTAGATGAAACGATAACGAGAGAATATTAATATGATACTTTTAGAAACTAAGAAGTGGAGATTTCATTCTAAGAGTTGAAATGTCTAACAATACTTAATTTTGACTGCAATAAAATTTCTACTTCACGTAAAAATATGTAATTATATTATGCCAAAATACACTAAAACCGTTACTTTTAAAATTTTAATCGTAAATTTCTCAAACTTGATAAAGCAATCTGGTAAACGGGATTACATTCGAGAGTTCAAGAAATTATTATCATCGTTTTAATGTTTGAAAAAAAATCTTTTGCTCAACAATATTATAATTATAATATTATAATTATAATAAAATTATAACAGACAATGATTTTTTTCTTAATTTTTGTTAGAAATAAAGTTCTATTATTTTCGACTATTATAATTTTTTTAATTGTACAATATAGAACAGTATTAAAAAGAAATTAAAATAAATTATCCTCTTTTTGAACTAATATTATTTATATTAATTAACTAAAAATCCAGACAAAGATATAATTCAGATGAGCTTTGAATAATTCGCGTCTGAAAACTATTGTAGAAAAGAATCTCGCATTAAAAGAAAAGACAAAGTGCCAAACTGCAAAAAGTGATTTCATTGAATACAGTGTTTCCGTAGTTCAAAACGGGAACAATCAACGTCAATCTATCACTTAGAAACGGAAAGAATGAAATGCGATAAACATGGAATCATTCCGCGTTCCTCGAGTCGCAGAGCGAATTTAATTGCTCCGATTTCAACGCGTCAGTTTACTCCAGCGTTTATGTCACTTCGCGTCCAAGTTACACCAGATATACGCTGTCGCCCTTCGACCTTCGCATCCCTTACACAATCCAAGTCGTCGTCATAAGTGAACGTGTAGAGATCCGCGACGAATCTCGAGTCCTTCTTGTAATGCTTGCGCGACTTGTTGCTGCTGCCCATGATCGCGCACCTTCAATCATGCATCTCCTTATCCCTTTTTCTCTCTTGCAAAATTTCTTCTGTATATTTAGAAATTTTCTTGCTTCTCGAAGAGTTCCTTATACTACTCCTTCCCTTCCGCTCGCTTCGCGAAGTCGCTTTCTCTCTTTCCTGCGCTGTCGCGGGCAGAACTGTGATCTAGAAAGGGAATCGTCGATCGGACTCGGTCGCGACCAAGGCTGTCGAGGTGCAACCGATCCCGAGGACGAATCACGAGACCTGCACGCGCGCGGGACGAAGACGGCACGAGACTGCAAGGCAAGTCGAGCGAGATCCTTCGTTAAGGTTTGCTGGCCGCGGAAGAGGCATTCAACGAGGCGATGGTGGTGGTGGTGGCGGCGATCGTGGAGGTGGCCCCTGTCTACTGGAGCCTAGCATCTAGGAAGGCTTCTCACGGGGATTCTTGGTGAAAGTGCTGGACGAGAGTGTGTTGACTTGTGTGCCTGTCGGCCGCGTTTCCGAGTTCACAATTCGCTCCGGAAAATGGGTGGAGAATCGCATCCGACGCCGTGCTCCGTAGGCGCTTTCGGAATGAATGGCTCGATGAGATATATTCTCGCAGTCCCGTTCATTGCGTGCGCGCGGGAATAAAACTTTCAAACGCAAGGAAGTCGATGACACAACATATCGGTTGTATTGTTGCATTATATTGCATTTTATGCTACACGTTGCACGTGTACATTATATACAGTGTGCTCGGTAACTTGATAACTTGCCTGACCTGATAACTGAACGCTAGAATATGAGACGAAAGACGCACTATTTGAAAAGTTTGAAAGATACAAAAGCGCGGCTATTTTATAGCCGCGACTATAAACTTTTATGCAAAACATAAAGTCGCCAAAATTACTTCTTTAATTTATGAAGTTGAGGATTATAAATAAGAACGTTATGGAAAAATTTTAAATACACTGAACAAAAATTCTGATTAAAAACTGGCGAATCTTGTAGGATTGATAAAAAATCCTAGTTATTATAATAACAGAACTCAATACTTTATAATTTATAATAACGAGAATTTCTATTATAATAATCAGAATATTTAATCCTACGAGATTTTTCTGATTTGTCCGCTTTAATCAGAATTTTTTTTTCAGTGTAAGGATCTCATTTAAACATGGACATATTAAATTAAATTAACAAGTTAATGTTAATTTGAAAAAATAGCACGTGCAAAATTAATTTTAAAAAGTATACAAAAGTTCACACAGAAATATTATTACGAGACCATCAAGATTCTCATCGAAACAATATAAACAATTGCGCAACAACGGTGCATTTCGCCGTATAATCATCAAGCAGACGAGTAGAAAGTTATGCATTCAATTTGCACAATTATATTATATTATAGCTNGAAAGAGAATAATTTACCGCACGCAAAAGTGTTCTAAACTTATTGCGCTATGCAAGCCACAGCGTCGGTTGTTGCAACAAAAGATCGTTAAATCATCTTCGGGGGGTCGTGCGTAAAACGTTTCGGTTGACCGATCATGCGTGACTTCTGCCCTGTGCGCGATTCAACATTCGGAGCACGATGCTGCACGACTCTCTCGATCTAAGCGGGCAGGAGTCAAAATCTGTCGTCGTGAATCATCGTCAAAACGAGAATACGTAAAGAGTGCAAAGAAATCGTACGCACTTCTCTCGCGTTAACGACAAAGAAAAGTTACATATCTGAACGCGAGCGATTTGTTTGTTACCATTCCGTCGTTCGAAGTCATCGAGTGTATCAAGGTTTATCAGTGGCGCGATATAAATTATCACAGCTGATGTTAAACAAGCAGACTCTTCTATATTTTTTAATTGTTCTCCTCGATTGTTTCGTCGTTAAATTATAATAGACTGAACCAGAAGGAAAATTCCACTGAAACGGCTTTTAAAAAATCCTCGAAGCTCGAGTCATTTCCTTTGGAAGTCTTGTTACGTGTGTCTGCTAGGAGTTTTTACATCAACAGGACCTACATACGGCATCCGCCTACTCGCGGATGCCCCCGCAAAACGCATTCGACGCAAACCTTAGACAGAATGGACGCTCTAACTGATGTTTGCCGAACATATTCAAGAGTCCACGATAACCAGATGGGATATTGAAATACGTTAAGACGGATACGTGTGTGAATGAACCGAAGGCTTTCCATTGACCCGAGAGCTGGAGTTTAATTTAAGAACTTACCACTGTATAAAAAACGGAAATATTGGAAATCGATAGAATTGCATTACGTATCGACGAGTGAATTGTGTAGATAAATATATACACAAAATCGGTCTTACGATATTTTATCCAAGAGCGTATGAGATGCAATACTTGAATAAAAAAAGAACGACTTGAGCTGAATATAACACTTCAAAGGAAGAAGTAATGTACTGTTCGGTATTGAATTCAATGAAATCGCTATAGTCCCGTAATCCTGTTACACAATCCCCACGTGTCGCGTAAAACATAATTGCTAATTAAAGTGTGGAAAAGAATGTTGATTACTCACCCGACGCTCCTCCTCACGTGCAGCTCTGAGGTGCGACTCGATCGCGTCCAGGTCGATCTTTGGCATCGCTGTCTCGATGTTGTAAACGTCGAAGCCACCTTTAACAGCACGCGAATGTCAAACGTGAGAACGTGAGATTTTACAGCGACGATGTGGTAGAGGCACGACCGAAACAGCCGAATGGAACGGAACGGAAGCGAGTGCCGGATCGTCGCGTGTATGTAATCTCGAGTGGCCGGTCAAAAATTTAGATTTATCTCGGTTCAACCGTATATTCCTCAAGAGTCTCAATCAATAAATATACATATGTATAGCCCTATATAGCGTATTTTAAATTTATCGCAGATTTTCATCGCTTGATTTAGTTTCTTAATTAAAAATTTACTATTATTTTGAAAGATTTAAATTGTATAAATTGATAAGAAAATCTTATTGCTCGATCATAACTTCATTAATACTTAATTAATTTATTTTAATACAAGCTTTAAGAAACTTGATCAAATATCGAGAGTTTATAATGTCAAAAATTGTAATTAAGGGATATTAAATGTGGTTATTTAAAGAATAGCATTTTCAAGGCACGTGAGAAATTACTTATAATAATTACTGACTCGCAATCACCGCTGGTAATGCAAGAGCCATTATTTTTCCAATTACTGAAAAGAGCGAGTCAGTTAATTATCTGTGACTCGCCGCAGAACAGGCCATAATATGTTGCACATATTCATTAAAAAGAGAGTACGTTTGCTCATAAAAAATGTAAGAGATATACGGAAAGTTATAAAAGAATATATTAAGAATATATAACATATTTACGTTGTCTAAGAAATCTGTTCTATAAAATTATTAATTATAATTAACAGTAATAAAGTTATTAAAATAAAAATTAATACATTAATATTATATTAACATACAAACTATATTAAATATCAAGAGGCAAGTTACAATTAATAATTTGAAGATTAATTATAGCCGAGTATTATATAGATAATTAAAAACAATATTAATAGATGTAATAATAAAATATAATGGAAAGAGATATAAAATTAGAAATAGAAACTAGTATAAAAGAATATAAATAAAAGGAAATGACGCGTTTTGAGATACCTACCAGAACCATTATCGATGTCAACTCGGCGCTTATCAGAACGCCTCTGGGAGTTACAGTTTCGCGATTGTTGCTGCTGCTGCTGCTGTTGACGGCGCTTGGCCTGGTTCTTTGCCATCTTCTCCTTCTTCCGGGCGTCGGCGCTGGACGCCTCCGGGAGTTCGCGGTCCAGCAGCTTGTTGGTGTCCACGTGATCCTTAACGATCGAGGCGGGCCGCGGTTGGCGCATACTCTCGATCGACTCCATCGCGACCACGTCCGGTACCGGCTGGGCGTACTTCTCGAGATCGACACCGATATCGCGGCCGATGCTCGACAGCAGATCTATCTCCTCCAGCTTCGTGTAGGTCGGGCGCTCCTCGGCGAAGCCCTCGGAGTAGTCGCTGTTGCTCTCCGACTCGTCGTCGTCGGCCGAACCGCCCGTCGACGTCGTCGTCACCGGCTGACGGTTGCCTATTTTGGACCGATTTGGGTGAGGCAGCTCCTTTGCCTCGCGTATTAGGTCGATGTGCTCCACCGTGATGTCCTCCGTCTGCGCGCCCACACCGAAATCATTTTCGCGTTTAATCGACCGTGCACGAGAACGTCGCGAGTCGGACAGGCGCGAAGCGCCCAATGACAGGAAGTAGAATTAGTCGGGATAGTAATTGTCATGCAAATCAATTGCATAATAACGTTAAAGAGATCTCACAGGCAGAGAAGTCGCGGAAATTGCGTATTCTATGATAATTAAATATTAATTATGGATGAATAACATAGCAACAGCGGGATTTATTAATGAAATTCAAGACGGTTTTGTTAGATTATAGATAAATTCCAGATTGTTAAATGTCAAGTATTATCATGATAATATTAAATGTTAATTATAACACAGAATACAATTTAAATGTTAGGTAACATGAAAATAAATTAAGTGTACATTTTAAATGCTATTTCATAAAATCATGCTCTTCTTCCGGAAAAAAATTTTTTATATATAATTATATATAAAATATGTCTATATAAGTTTCTTCTTGTATAATCTCTTTATAAATGTATGTAAAAAAATAATAATAACAGGAATTATAATAATAATTTAAAATATAACTTTAGTATTTTTCTTACAAAAAAGTAAAATTNCAATTAGATTATACGATGCTTTATATAAAATTATATATAATTATATTTTATAACAATTATTACATTTATATGTGATTATATATGAACAGTTTTTTCTCATTTCCTCAAATTGCACATTTTTGTAAAAAAAATATGGAAATTGTTCTTTTAATTATTCTTAATTCTTCCTCTTGTACTATTTTAAAAAATACATATAAGTATAATAAAAATGTTTTCCTGGAATATTTCATAATTGTTGTACATTACAAAAATTGTCGGAATCTCAACTTAATCTTAACAAATCATTAATGCAGAAGATCACCTTTAGGCTCACCTCGCCGATCTCGCTGGTCTTTCCAGAGTCCAGGATCTCCTCGATCTCCGGGAATTGCAGGCTTTCATTCACGCTGGTGGTGAGCTCCACCAGCTCGACCTCGACGGGCACCTCCCTCTCACGTTTATTCTCGAAGGTCACCTGCGACAAATCGGGGGCGCGCTGATTCACTTGGTCGGCCAGGCCCTCTTCCTGCTCGTCCAGGAGCGTCAGATGGGTCTCCGCCTCGACGATGCCGTTCACGACGACTTCCTCCGGCTCCGGCGAGAGCGTCTTCTCCTCGGACCTCGAGACCTCCACGCTCTTCACGTAGTTGATGCACTTTTCCGACGGCGGCACCACCGCCTCGTACAGAGAGGTCACAGTCTGGAACACGAGAGAAACGAGAGCGGCGTGATGATGTCACGAGCCGGCAGCACGCTCGTAGGAGGACGCTCGATTATTTTTACGCGTTGATAACTCGCGTCGACTGTCGCCCGGTTTTGCCAGTGACAGGTTTGACTTACTCATCCCGGAACGAATTCGCGCGACTGTCGTGACGTGACAATTCGTGCAAACCGAATTGGTCTAATCCCTCTGTCAATGATGAATGCCAACGCAGAGAGATCAGCCGCTCTTTCTAGGTCAATGGGCACAGATAAATTGTCCATTCACCGACGATCCAACCTTTCCTTTAAAACGTTTTGAAAACGGAAGGGCTACGAAATCGAGGAGAGTCCCGAACGAAAAGGAAAAGTCATCCGCAGATTCGTTCGCTATTAAAAGAAAAAAAAATCTCATCTGGTACTCAATTGGTATTTGGAGAATTTTTGCCTTAAAAGGAAAACGAATCGAAAACCTCGACATTTTGTAATACATCAAAATAACGTCAAGACATACTGTCAAATCTTACATAATATCGCGCTAATTTGTCACTCCTAATTATTATTGTAATCCTGTGACGCTAATGTTTCAAATGACGGATATTACCTGTATATTGAACTTGGGCTTCTCGTAGAAGATCTTGCGATCGTTACGCTGGCCGCAGAGATGATTGATGCTGTCGTCGATATTGTTGTTGTACTCGTTGTCGTTCTCCGGCAACGGGGTCACCTCGTCGTGATGGTGGTGGTGGAGCGGCGGATAGTCGGAGCAGCTGTCGTGCTCGTCCTCGGTCAGATCGGTGTCCGACAGCAGGGAAGGCGCCAGATGCTGGAAGCCGGGGTAGTTTGGGTTGACGATGCCGCGGCAGCCCGCCGGCAGGTTCCCTTCCTCGGACCAGTCGGACCACTCGGACGGCGTCAGCTCGCGCGACGAGTTCTCGTGCGATGAGTTACGCCCTGCAATATTTCGCGGTTACACTCATCTCCGCCTCATCTCGGCCCGAATAATTGGACGTCGCAACCCATGACTCATCGTCGCCGCCTGTCGGCTCGTGCGCTCGTAGGGAAACATTGATCATGTTCCGCGATCGTCGCGATACTTAACGCACACATACGTTCCGGACACATTGATAAGAATGAATTCCCTGCGTTCGGTTTTAATGATTTTCCATCTTGGAGAATTCTTGGTACCGTCGCTAGATAAAATCCAGTGATGCCGTGATGAACAATCATTGGTTCTAGATCTTTGATTTCATACATGACTACTTGTGTGCAAGGACTTGGCTACGTATGCTCTCTCGATAAACTGCCCTTTGCATGGATCTTTGGTTTAGTGGGGCAGATTAACGCGGTGGATTATTATCAGCTGCTACGTAGCTCAAGTTTCAAATTATTACAACATTAATTCCACAGATTTGCTGATTCTAGAAATTTTACATTTCATAAATAATTGATTTCCACGCCCCGCTGCTGCACCGCGGCGTAATTCTTTTAATTTAGATCGCAATTGTAGATGTAAATCCCTGATAAACGGTCGTCGTGCATTGCGAGCTAATTATCGCGAAAGGGTATCGCATTTTACGCGCAACACGAGTGACTTTGGTTAAACTAAAAATCCCGAGGCTGCACTTTACGGATAATGGTTAATGTCAAGGATGTACGCGTTATTAATGGCAGCTAGTGGAAAATATCGAAGTTCGCCACACGCGCCTTGTCGCGCTTCTGCAACGAAACCTTCAACCGTCATTGTTTTCCAATAAAATCCCGGGCGTCATGCATAGCTTGGCACTTGAAAGGAGCGTGACTAAAAAGTAGGCCAATCATTCGCACAAGTGGCGATCTGCGAAATTAATAGTTCCGATCGTTCAGGTGCATTCATTTATTTTCTTTATTGTTATCTGTTATTATCTGGACATTCTTTGAAATATTAATTTCTATGAGATCGACGCGAAAATACATAAGTACGTCGTTCGTTTCACCGTTTCATCTACCTGGAATTATTTCGCTCATTTTTGTTACGCGGAATGTTTTCTGTATGAATTGCATCGTGACTCGATCGCATTGAGAAGTTTGCATCTTCTCAATGCGATTCAATTGTGCAGGGGAAGGGGAAGGGGGGGATGATTCGAGGGACGAAGGAGCTCACCTTCGTAATCGGCGAGGCTCTCGACGGAGCTGCTGCTTTGTATCCTCAGCTCGGTTAGATTGTTGTTTACGTTGGCGGATTGCTCTTCGACCGTGCCTAATAATACAGGTCTTTTACTTACAAATCACTCTCCTCTTTCTCGTCTTTCTAAATCCTCTTTACGCGCTATCGATTTCCCTTCTCCGAAATTAATCGATCACATTTCTCGGATTGAATTTCACATGATACGACCCGGTCGCATCGTGTATCGGCAATATACATCGATCATACGAGTTATTTCACGCGCGAGTGAATAACCGAAGCGAAATATAGATAGCATAAACGTCGACGTGAGAGCGAATCGATAACGCGATCTCACTGAAGGGGCAAAATCGTCACATCGATAATTTAATTATTAATCGTAAGGAAAGGGAGTGAACACCGGGCACATTGTTTAAAACGCAAACGGAGCATCGGCATCCGGACCGGCTCTCCCCGAATCGATATAAGCACACCCTCGCGCCCAGCACAGCACCGCTCACCTTGGTAGTTGGCGAGGCTCTCGACGGAGCTGCCCCTGCGTATCCTCGGCTCAGTGAGGTTGTTGTTGACGTTGACGGGCCGCTGCTGCGTCAACGGGCTGCTCTGCTGCACGTTGTCGCGCGCGATCGCCAGGGAGGACCACGTGGTGGTGTCCTCAGCCAGCCGGAAGTCGGCCGACTCGTCGTAGCCCGGCGTAGGACTGGCGGCCGGCACCTGGGCCGCGTTCTCGTTACGATCGCCGATCTCGCCGGCCCCGCCGACGCTCCGGCTCGGGCTGTGCGGTCTGCGGAGCTGGCTGCGAGCGAGACCGAGAAATGAGTCCAGGTGGATCGATACTAGCGTTGCCGTTAGGTATACCACACACCGGGGCCCGCCGATGCCGAGGTGGCATAGGCGGCAGCACGCCTACGACCGCTCGCCGAGACGGATCAGACGTTTATATTTAGCGTAACTTATAAACTGGGAAATAATCAGGCGACTTGGTCAGGCAAAGATTATAGTGACTGACATTTGCGGCCTGTGACATCTGCATGCACCGCACGGCTGTTACATGTGCTTATGTGGCCTGTGATGACGTACGCGAACGTACGGATGAAGAGAACGTGAATAACAAAATATCGTTTCTTCAAGGAAATATTCCTATGAACCAAGAGTATTGATTTAAAATTAAAATTAACAAAAGTAATTTAATAAAGTAATTTTATAAATAAATATAAAATTAGTATTTTGATAACGAAAATAATTTATACATTTTTTTCGTTGCTGCTGATATTTAGAGTACATTTCTAATAATTTCTTGAAATTAAAGATTCGATTTATTTAAAGCAACTCATGTTATATTTTTTTTGTGTCAAGGAAGAGCTACAGTAATTTTTTCAAAGAAATGTACTGATTCGCGTTTAATTCCCAAACCTTTTCAGATTTTGAATAATTAAGTTAGCATTTATGTAAGGTCTCGCAATTTATAACTAGAAAAAACCCATAAATTTTCTCATTTCTTCAAGATAAAAGAAGATTACATCTTCAATCTGATTACGCATTGCATTAAAAAAGCCATAAAGAACGTAAATGATTTTTTAATAACTAAAGTGCCTGAAATAGGAGGTAATTCAACGATGAAACTTATTGTAGCGAAGAATATAAGCTTGTATAAAATAACATTGACTGCTAAAAACGGCTCTGATGTAACGGCCACTAAAACCGGCACTTGAGAGACACATTACGTAATACGGAGAACAAAGTGGCGGCATTCCGCGAAAACGGTGGTGTTCGACACTTCCGCGTCCGTTTCCGCAGCGCCTCCGATTAGGACGATCATTATCTTCCGCACGTGATAACCGGCCCGGCCGGCCGCCAATTAACCCCCTTCCGGGGCGCCTTCCTCCTGCCTCGTCGTCGGGGGGGATACTTACTTGTTGTTCAGTCCACCGGAATGCAGCGGTACCGGAACCGAGATGGACTCCCTGAGCCGCATATCGATTGATCCTCGTCTGAAAAAGAACACGTACGGCCGGCTTAATTCCACCGTTCTCCGACGGACGGACAGACAGACAGAGATAGAGACAGAGGGAGGATAGGACGACGCTCTCCGCGCACGCACTTCGGTACCGATCACCGGCCACCCTCTTCTCTAGCGGCGGAAGAAGAGGAAGAGGCAGAGAGAGCGAGAGAGAGAACACTCGGAAACCGACGCGAGATTCTCCTCCGCGAGGAGAAGCTGCCAATCGGGCGAGCGGTCCCGCGAGGAACGAGTGAATCGATCGCACGACACACGCTCAAACTCTCTCCGGCCGGCATTCGGCAAGGCTGCCGAGGGTAAAAGGGAACGGGACTCACCGTCCGCCATGTTGCAGCCGTGCGCAAGGGTGCTTGCGTTTTCAGCCCCGCGGTTTATCGACTCGCGCGACCGACACCCTCGTTTACCACCGTCCCACCCCCTCGCGTCCCACACTCTCAACCCCCGCTTCCGCCTCAGGGGTGCTTTCGCACGTTCGCGCACCCGGCGACTTGGCACCCTCTCTCCTCGCCCACACTATACCTGATTTCACGAGGGAGGCGCGAAACTCTGATTAAGTTAATCGATGATTAACTTGTAATTCTTGTTAATTATGAAACTATTAATGTTTCCGTGCTCGTCATATAGAGAAGAGGGGAGATTGGATTAGAGACAACGAATTATATAGTATTATATGTAATTATAAATTTTGCTGCAAGCGATTTCATCGATTAAGTTAAATGGTGTTTGGTTGATGTCGCCCTAAATTTACACGCGTTATAAACGCCTTGACACGTGAATTTGGGAGGGCTAATTTTCTATCATATTGCCAGAATCTTTTACAATCTTTACGATATCGTAAAGAAGAAATATGTTTCTTGCATTAATTATAATGCATTAATTATTTTTACATTGCTGCGTATGTTTCACGTAATAGTAGTACGATGAATCTGAGAATGCACATAATTGAAAATTTTCTATTCATTCATATTGCATACGTTGACCTACATATATTCTTCAGCATCGCATAATTTTCATGTTATTTTTCTTTATATATGAAGAATGCATAACAAATTTGAGAAATCAGAGCGGATTTATATAAAAATTAATACTTCGATTTCATGTTAAAAGTTTTTTTTACAAGCAAAATTTCAAGTACATAAAATCACGTTATTTATTTAGATATTAGCAAATGAGTCTGCCAAACTTTTTATTTTTTGATTTTCGAACAAAACTTTTTCGTAAAAGGCTGTATATTAAATTTATGAAATAATGTGTTATTAAAATATTTTTCTGTATTTTACTACGGAAAGTACGGACCGTATGTTGTTGCTACCCTAAAGCTAAAACGGCACTGTCGTCTACGTAGCGTCATCTCCGTCTCGCACGTGCGCGACAACCCTTAGGTAGCCCCGAGGCTACCGGTCCCTTAGCCACCCTCATCTCGCTTTTCAGCCCCTCGAGTATTCTTTTGCGATGCGCGCGTTTTCTTTCTGCGTACGCGGAATCGAAAAGTACATTGCAGGCGATCTGCCAAGAAAATTCCGCATTGTTCTAAGAATTTTCGTGTAGAACTGAACGTGAATAATCACGTCCTTGTTGACTTTAATGCAGTTATAATTTCTCTTTGAACATTTTCCTTTAAAAATCTTCAGTTTCACGAAAGTTCTGCAGCAAAAAAAATTTTTTTTTTATAAATTTTAAATTTTTTATAAAACACTCGCAGAGTGTTATTAAGACATTAAATTCTAAAAAATATTAAAATATTCAAATTCAATTCTGAATTCAAGAAATGTCTCCGTAATACATTATACATTTAGAACTCCATTTATTTTTCATGCGAATCCGTCTCCTAAATTTCTCGAGATCTAATCTACCGCGACATTTATGAAGAAGGAATTATTAATTCATAGATAAATTTTATTTCAATTCTGATTTATATGAATAGCTTAGAATTCAGAGTCTAGACTGATGATCTCGCTGGCGGTGCGTGTCGCTTGACGTAGGCAGTCACGCGTTGATCGATCGATCCGCCGCGCCGCGACGCTCGGCGCCGTTCTTTCTGTCTGGAGCGAAAGAGCGTCGCCGGCGCGTGCCGCGAATTTTGCACGCGCGTCCTCGCTCGTTAACGAGATGCACCTTGCCGCGCGTGTATCGCCGCGCGCTCGTCGCGGCGTTCCGCTTCGGAGCTCTCGCTTCGCCGAGGCGGTCGCACGCGAGCACGTAGAATGTTATTTTCGATCGACCGTTATTATGTACGTAGCGCAGCGAGCTATTAAAATCAAAGGGAAAATTCTAGAATCGATCGAAAAGAAAGAAGTACGAGAAAGGGTCTGCGGAGTAAATCGAAGTAAGAGCCTTGAACAATTAGGACAGCGCAATAAAAGAAGAGAAAGATCATTAAAAATAAAAATAGCTCTCCAGGTTTAGTAGATTAATAAAAATTGAAGGGAATAAAATAGGCTGAAGAAGTACGAGAAAGAGTTTACAGATCAAATAAAGCGAGTTAGAGCTTTGAACAAATTAGGGCAACACAAGATCCCAATAAAAGAAGAGAAAAATGATTAAGAATGAAGATAATTCTCCAGCTTCAGTAGATTAAAAATCGAAGGAAATAAGATGGGCTGATGAGCCGAGCTAAAGAACAAAGTGCAAGGAAGGATCTACGAATTCAACAAAGCGAATTAGGGCCTTGAACAATTAGGGCAGCGCAATGAGATTCCAATAACGGAAGAGAAAGATTATTAAAAATAAAGATAAAAAAAAATCAAAGGAACAAAATGGGCCGATGAATCGTGTTCTCCCTAATTCTAATTCCTAATATATTCTATATTTTAACTTGAATAAGCTTATGATGATCCTTTGCTAGAGATGAATGCCCATTTGGTCGCACGAGCGTCGTCATGATTTCAGAATAGCTATTGGCATTATATCGAGAGATCAATACATTGTTCCAGTTACACGACAGTTTCCATTAGCTCATTCAAACTGACGTAATCTTCATTAACTAGTTCATTATAATCTCGCATGGTAACCGTTGTAGTGCACAGCACGTTATGCGAACGGCAATTACACAGATCATTGCGTGGATTCAGTTCGCTGTAATTCCACAATTCGAATGCACCGTCCCTCAGAGAAGATCCGCCGAGAAAAGAAAAATTAGAAAAATGTATAGACTAGTTTACCTAATATATCTGCATTTTTCGATATTATTACCTTATTCAGAGGGAGCAACAATTTATTTCTAGAAAAGCGTCCTCCTTCCTACGAAGAATAGGAAGCGCCCCTCATGAAAGGATGTCCTTTATGAAAAATAGCTGGTTGGTTTCCCGATCGATTAACTAGATATTATTTAAGTGAATTTGCCTACGCAAAGATTAACGAGAACAGGAATTTTTCGCGATTTTTATCTTCTATCGAGCTTTTGAAAGGACAGTATTCAAGTATCGATGCCATCACACACCCGCATAGGTAATATAATTCAATTCCACTTACACCTTCGAATCGACAGGTCACGGCTTTCCTCACGCAGGACGCAGGAGAAGCAGCACTACGCATCCAGTGTCCCTCGAGCGTCGTCTAACGAGAATCTCGCATCCGCCGCCTGGGTTTACAGTGCTCGGGAATGCGCTCGACGACGGTCGAGCACCACGCCAGCGACTCGGCTTGTGGAAATACAAAAGGAAGCGACGACGCGGTCTCCGTGCGCGGCGCGAACGAGAGGAGACTGCGAGGCCACGGTGTCGGCGTTCAATGTCCCTCTCTTTTTTCTCTCTCTCTCTCTCCTTCCCCCTTTCCACTCGATGGTCACCACTCTCTCGTTTTAACCAACGTCTCCGTTCCCGTTCCTCTCCCTCGTCCGTCGCGCATCAGTTTCACCCTTCGCGACGACGGTAGTCGGGGACGCACGCGCAAACCCCTCCTCGCGTCGCGGGGGTTGCTGACTTGATTTCATGCTCTCCTCCGCTTCATGACGTGATTTCGCTGTCGAGAGAGAGACAGAGAGAGAGAGAGAGAAAGGGAGAGAAAGAAAGAGAGAGAGACCAATTATCGACCCGGTGGTCGATCTTGATTTGGGACGGCAGGAGTCGACGGCCGACACCCTGCTGCGCTTCGTCGTTATTTTGCCTCTCGTCGTGCGTGAATTAATAACAAGGGTATCGACAAATTTTATGCGGTTTCACATTTAGATAAACTCGGCGTTCAATATAAGCTGCATGTCAAGTTAGCTTCGTACTGGACAGATATAATTCATCCAAACGATCATATTTAATTGTAGAAATATTTGTCCAAGGATTCTACTGAAAACTGATAATTAATTAAAAATTGTATATTCTTCAGCAGCAGGTTAAAACTCACGCGTAATGCGAGGTTTCAATATTTTAAGTGACGGCAAGGCGTAAGACTGCAAACAATCGCTAATATTAATGATTTTAGTAACTTTTCATTTAAAATCCAAATACGTAAGTATAAAAGCGCAATAATGAAAAGTTTAAATTAATTTAGTTAAACACTGTACAATTTATTCATATTACAAAGAATATTATAACTAAGTTAAAATACGTATGTAATACATGTGTAACATTTTTAAGATATTTTGATCCTACTGATATATATTATCGAGTTCTACTCCTCTTTATTTACGTCTATTACCACCACCGGCCAACATAGTCAAAACTCGCACGAAGATGTTCAATGTATCCAAGTAAATCGAGATTGCACTGCAAGAAGAGAAACATCATTAAAATCTTACATTAAAGTAATTCTTAAATATAACAAATATTTTATGATAGTACGTTAATGTTTCCTAGATGATTAATAAAGAATAATTTTAAAGCAACATAGATCATTTCAAAAGAATAATAAGCTCAAAATTCAATTTTCGAAAGAAATACTCAAAATTATGAAATATTACAAATATGAAATATCCAATTTCTTTGTATAGCCCAATTAATATTTTTCTACGAGAAAAATTAATTCCTTTTATTATTAACTCTTTTCGACTTACTTATTAATAGGATCGTATGGTCTATCAATGTTGTACATTGGATAAGTTTCCGCCTGCTTAATGATCTTCTGAGTGTCATAAAGTAAAAATCCGGAGAACAATAGAAGACCACCGTAAAGAGCTACAGAATACAGTCCAGATCCGAGGACGGTTGTGGGTGGAAGGAACATAGAACCGATCGAGCTAGCAAACACTACGCCTAAACCAATAGCGAGTGGGCCGCCCATCGCCAGGAACTTCTCGCTGGGCGCGCAAACGGCAACTGTTGACAAGCCACCGACTATCCCAGCGGTATACCAAGCAGCACGGAGGACCAACGGTCCACCCAAGAGGGTCATCGGCGCCACAATGGCGCCCAAGATGCCGGTGTGTATTAGCCAAGCCAGATGTTTGCCATTGATTCCTTCCTTGTATGGCATTGACTGTACGATCATGCTGCTGCCGATCATTGCAGCTATCGTTACACCTATAGCGACCCATCCCTGACGCATCATCAAGTTCATCACAGCGGGAGATCGCAGACACATAGCTGCGGACGCTGCGCTGGCCGCAATGGAAGCACCGAAGTACGCATAAGTGGATTTTATTCGATCTTTGACATGCTGAGGCCATAGGCTGTTGAGAAAGAAATAATTCTACGTTTTACCTTATGATCAATGTTGTTGTATCAAACAGCAATCAAATTAAATCAGAATTTGTAATGCAGCGTGCACTGTGTTCTCATAACACTGATAAGCTCTGTGCATATATATTTAGAAGTCGAATTAAAGCAATTAAGATTTTAGCAGAAAAAAAACAAGATACTTACCGAGCGTAATCTATGGAGCCTGTTTGTGAAGAAAGACCTAATCCGTAATAACAAAGACCACCCAATCCCATCACCGCTCCTCCAGCAAGTACTGCTTTCCCAACATTAATTGCTGCAAAATAACATCGGTCATGTTTTGAAACAAAACTATATAATGTCAGAAGGCAAGGGACATCGATGCATTCTCGACGACGTGTTTACTAAATCTTACTAAATTACTAAAAACAAAAAGATTCGACTTACCCGTTTCGCCGGCTGGAGCCGTCGCTTGCTCGGCCAAAGTGGGCCTCCTTCTCGCGGTCCTCGTGTAAGAGCTGCGTCCATCGTTGACGAACAATCTCGCGATTTGACCCTTGGAGAACCGCACCGGGACGATCGGAGTCCGTGCGAGCGACCCCAGTCCCGGTGAGACACCGGCTCGGCAGATTCTCGCTGCCAACATCCCGTTCCTTCAATCCACGCTTCTTCGCAGCTGATGACTCTGCAGACGAAACAGAGACACGTTATTACGCCACATGATCATCCCACGCTGACGCAACGTCGGATTGCCCGTTTTTACATGGAAACGTTTCACGACGAAATTTTGTGGGCTCGAACGGACAAAGGGAGGTGTTTGTTAGGGAAGTAATATCGCGGTTTTCAAAAAATTCTCGTGATTTACTCACATGACGCAATTGTTTCTCGGAGCACGCTGAACACAGGTCAAAGCGACTGAATGGCGCATGCGAGAGTTCGTGAAAATTCCGCGTGACGCGTATTGACAATCAAGGCGGCTGAACGACGCATGCACGAACACGTGATCGCCAGGACCGTCCATCAAGGGTATGTTCCATTTAACACTCGCAAAAACTTCCATTTAACTCTCATGGAATCATTTCATCCTTAGGGCCAATTCCACAAATTACTTTAACCGGAGTTTAACTAACAATACCCAATAGGAGTGTTTGTTTTATATAAATATTGAATGTTGTTAGTTAAACTCCAGTTAAAGTAATTTGTGGAATTGGCCCTTATTGTTCGTCAAATATTAAACAAGAACCAACGATGCTCGCGAGAAGAGATACCGGCAAGTGTACACCCGCACCTGCCCGCGCCATACGCGTCGCGCGCGCTTTTTGATGAAGATTAATTCTTAAAACGTTTAATAAAATTGAAATAAAAATCGTCAGAATCTGAAAGAAAAGAATTTTTCAAAGGAACGGCTTCTTTCTTTAAGTAGAGTGCTAATTACTCGTGGCAGTATAGTTAGAGAAGAGTGCGAGTTAAAGATCACTCGAGAAATCCAACGAGTTCCGTACCGGAAAGTATTTATTTCACTGACTTCCCACGCAGATAATAATTTCAGTTCTGCATTCATAAATTTAGACGTCAAATAATAAGTCAGTATTCATGTAATATAAACATGATATAATGATATAAACATGAACGGGAACACATTCTTCTACTAATATTTCTATAAATATTGAAATTTTATAATTTTAATACATTCTAAGCCAACGATCTAAGTCTAACAATTCAAGCCAATATGTTTAACAATCAGTCTTACAGGAATAAATTGCACATTCATGTGTAATTACATGAGAGTGCAAATCGTTGTGGATAGATTATTTGTTGTATTAGAATTTGAAAAAGTAATATTTAACTTATAAATATTATCGTTGTTTTGATATTTGTCACCGCTTTTATTTTACATATGATATACATTTTGATTGATAGTACATTGATAGATATGATATACATTTTTAGTGATAATTCTTTAAACTTTTATTAGAATTGCATGTTAAGGAAATGAAAAAGAAATTTTAAAAATGAAAAGAAAAAAGGACATGGTCATGAATTAAAATGCAGAAGAATTAAAACAGATTTTTTTATTTTATTCCAGATAAATATGTTCGAAAAATTGATATATTGAAAAAATTGTACATAGCTGCTTTACACAGTTTGTTCACGGATTATCACATGCTTGTATAATATACATTTATACTTATTTAATATTCAAGTATGATAATATAAATTGGTAACTTCAAATATAATAGTGTAATAAAAGATAAATATAAAAATTTATTTTCTCATGGAAGCACATGTATAATTGATATGGAATTAAGTATCAAGGAAATGATACTTTAAAACTTTTCTGCAGTCGATCGAGGTATTGCTTGCGACATTCCATATTTTCAACCGGCCTGTTGTACGGCAGCCAAACTGGTTCTCCCACAAAGTATCTCTTTGCTTTTATATAATTCTAAAAGAATTTACTCTGAATTAGATACTTGTTTAGCATCCATTTATTTAAAAAAAAGGGAAAAATTTTATGATTCGACAAGAAGAGAAAGATAAACTACATGTATCAAAAAATCAATTGTAAAAAGAAGAATGTATTCATAAATATTCTTACGTTAGTATCCAGAGTAAAACGATGATAAATTCCACTGGGTATGATTATTAGATCGCCGGGCGTCACTTCAATCCGAATCCATTGATCATCTTTATCCCGTGCGTCGAAATAGCCCGATCCATCCAGAACCAGACGTATCTCCTCGTCAGTGTGAAGATGTTCGGTGAAAAAGTTCTTCAACTAAAAATTAAATTCAGACAGAGGGATACTAAAGATAAGAAAATGCTGTTAAACATACAGTTTCAATTAAGACTCTTAATATTGTTTTATAACGAGTAATAATAATAGTAATAGTAATAATTGCAAATCTAGACATAGAAATAATATCTTTCGTACCTTCTCTTCGTAATTTTGTAAACACTCTTTGGAGCATGTTATCTCATCTTCATATGTGTAACCACGTTTCGCGCGTAATTCCTTCAAAGTAGTGTCCGTATCATAATCTAAATGATTTATCTGAAAAAATAGATATATTAATATAACAATTTATATTACTTGTAAAATTTTGTTTGACATAAACATGAACATCCTGGTAGTTTAAAAGTTCTATTCAAGTTCTATTCAGTTAAAATAATGTGCATAATTAATAAGAGAGAAATATTAAAATAACATTAAATGCTAAATATTAATATAAAAAATAATATAAAATTTATAACTGCGGAGAAAATTACAAATTATATAAATAAGTGGATTTCTTTTACTGGATTTATTGGATTTATTTTTAGTTGTACTTTGCAGATTCAATACAAAGCTTATTCGTTTCAACAGTCGAGTTCCATTGTCAGCTGATCGTGATTGGGCTGATTGGGCATGGAAAAATTGAAGGGCAATCATGTATCTCCTCGTCAACCACATGTGTTTTCAAAATAAAACGATAGCGAGCAAGCACGAGACGAAGCATCGTCGACGATTCTGGTAAGATCCAAAGTTCGTAACGGAACGATCTAAAAAAAATCGGCATGTTTCTAACCTTAAAATATTCGACTCCCGTTATGGCAAACAGGTTATCCAGCGACACAAATTCCGGCGGCTGTCTGTGATGTTCCAATCTTTGATCGGCATCGCTGTTATCCATATACCAGGCGCGGACCATAATCCCGCTCGAATAGCAACAGGAATCGATGTTAACCCGAACGGTGACAACCACGACGGAGACTGAACTATTGCGTTTTAACCAGACGTATGACGTAGACAATTCACCGATTATCAGCTTGCCGGCATCGTTTGACGATAAGGAATTTCTGGAGTGATATACAAAGAACACAACAATCGGCGATCGTTTGTGACGTCGGAGAGGGAAAATTTCAAACAAGAAAAGATCTTTGAAGAAGGAATTTTGATAAATTAAAATTAATACTGTATGTACAATTAATATTGTACAATTCTTATGTTATAAATTAATATATTTATTTAGTGTATTATTTAAATGTTACATTTTATCAATTTATTATCATTTGAATAATATTCTTTAAGAGAAAGAGAGACAATATATTTGTTTTTTTTTTCCTATTAATTATTTTGTTCTACATTGACATTTCTACAAGATGATTTACCCTGACTTAGGGTATTAACAGTTTAGCTGTTGTATAGTTATTAACTATTAATAGACTATTTAGATTTATAGTATAAACTGTATATGTTTATATATTCTACTAAAATAACATCTGTTTTCTCTATTTCTAATAATATACAGAAATACTTTTTTTAAATATGGTTTCACTAAAATTTTCGAAACATTCGATCGCACAAGAAATTTCTATAATTACTTTTTTAATTAAATATATATTGCTCTTATATCATTATACTTATTCAACGCCCTAACTAATTCGCTTATAAAAATACCATATCTTTTCTTAATGAAAATGTTATATTTGTTGCAAATTTAAAAATAATAATTTAAATTGATTTCTTATAAATTATTTATTAAGTTTTAGTAAAACGCAACAATTACATACATATGTGTTATTTCACGCACATTTGCTATATTTCTCCCGTTGGGAATTGAACATCTATCGTTTACGTCATGTACACTATTAATTTTCAACGAGAGAAACCGAACGTAGTATATCGCACTTTGCAGATGGTTCGGAAGGTATTCCTAACCTCAAAATGTGTACGCGAGTTTCGGTGGTTGCCTACGGTGTTTCCAGGTGTTCCAGCCGTATAACACGTGCATATAATCGGCATTTCGTTCAAACAACACAGACAAAGATCGAAGATGCACCAACGAATATTGGTCTTCTTGGAATTTTAGTATGTTTTGGCCAGCAGTCACTAGCGAATCGATAATTATCGGCTTGTGTTTTCAACATTGAGAAAAAGGGAATATACAAGAGATACAATGTTTATAAGTGATTACTTGTGATGGTGAAAGAAATCAATTTTAATTGAGGTATATCCGTTAGATAAGACAACTCGGTAAGCCAAAATTTTTATTATCAGTTTTAAACATAAAATAATATTTTTTTGTATATATATTTTTTATATACTGTTGTATATTGGTATGTAAACATTCTATAGAAGGAGAAAGAAAATCTTTATTTTTGCTTTTATTTTGTGGTAATTATTTCTGTAATATTAATTTTTTTTAATTAGATTAACATTTTATGAAAAATCTATCCTCTAAATCTTGTAAATACCAAGATAATATATATATATGTATGTAGATATATATTAATTTTATATTTTATATATAATTTTTTATTTTATTTGTTAATTTCCTTTTTTATATTAGTTCCATAATGCAATTTAAAATCTTTTCCTGATTATAAGCTATAGGCTACATTTCTATATGTAATCATATGTTTCATGTTTATATTGTTACTGATTTTTAAAATTATATTTTTATCTGTCATTATTTTATCAGGTTTTTCTTTAAAATGGGATCGCCAGTAGATTTTTCCAAAGATATGCAGAGGTTTTTATTAAAGAAAGAGAAAGAATATGGTCAACTGAAATTTATTTCGTCTCGAGCCACAGAGGAGACTTCACATTTCGTCGACGAATTATTAGAAGAACTTACAAATATTGTTAAAACGTTCGACATATACAATATTAGGTTATTCTACGATGATGACGTTTCCAATCCAGGCGAGACCTCCCAGGCAGTTATTAAATCTTACAACTCTTTTCTATTGAACACTGGCTTCTCTTCACAACATCTTCTCGCTGAGGATATACTATTTGGTTATATGGTTAATATTTGGCCTACTATATCCCCGTATCTCTTCGTACAGGTAATTATTGTATTAGTTATCTTGCTGATTTTACTGCAGATACAGTGAATGTTGAATACTACATTTTTTACTTTCTTTTCTTAATTTAGATGCACATATTATGATGCACTTATGCTATTATATATATATTTTTTATATTGTTATTTATTTTTTTTATATTGTTATTTATAATTATTATATTAAACATTAGATTATATCTTTGTGTTTAATAAATTTTATTTGTCATTCCAAACATATAAATGATATATTGTATATATGTTATATAGATAATATGGCGTTTGAAATGGGGAGATCTGCTGATTGAGTCATTAATGTACTTACCGTTGGATCTATGTGTGGAAATTTTGGAGATAACGATCAGATGCTTAAACGAGCTGGAAGTTCTACAAGACAGACGTTTTGTTTTTCTTCTGATTTCTAAATTATACTACAAATGCATATGGTTGAAGTTGGGCGTATGGACGAATGGTGATGTGACGGAAGTGACCCATCAATTAGTAGCGCATTTTCAGTCCTTGCTAGATCTCGTCAGTACCAAATATGCTATCTCCCAGTCATCTCAAGAGGCAAAATATGTGCAACATGGTATTTTTTTAAAAAACATGTTTCGTTGTGTCAAAACATGTATGCGTTACAAGATTAAGAATTATCGCGAGACCAGTGATGATTTGCAATCATTTAAGATCACATATGGCAATACTAATGACATTATGGATTATTTTTGTGTAATTTCAACCGAAACAGAACAGTTCGTTCTATCAACACTGGACAAAGAATTGGTTACGCTACTTCAAGATCAAATTAAACAAGTTGATTGTTTTGAGTTTATGGAATGGGCGGAAAAAGATGACGAGGAGAACAACAGGATTTCGCTGCAGCGCGCTATCATTATTGAGATCCATTGCTTTATGGAGTTCATAAAACAAGATGAATTTTTGTTTGATTTTGACAGCGATTTGCTCCAAAACCTACAACAGTTTGTAGGTTTAGACAAATCTGAAGAGTCTACTTTAACTGTTCAAGAACTCTGTGATAGCATTAAAAATAACAAATTAGATGAATTTGGTACGAAGGAATTAATAAAACGTTATAAAGAATGGAACCAGTCCGTATTGGATTTTATTATTGAAGAAAAACTGTTAAATAAGAAGGATCTCGGTATTCTATTAGAATATCTTTATTATACGTATGCGCATTCGAATAGTCATAAAGAGAAACATCACACTTACATGTTAATATTGAGGGTATTGCTAGGAGAAGATCTGCCAAATATGTACGAACTTGTACTAGAATACACGTTACGGCATTTTTACGACAATCCTTTAGAATGTCTGTTCAATAGTGAAAACTTCATAAAGTTTATAGAAACCAACATAAAACTATTTCACGAGCAGAATATGCGTACTAGTGTGCTCTTCGTTTTGTTAAATCCAAGGGAAGTGTTAACCACTCTGGTGAGAGTCACAATGGGCAGTACCGACACAAAATACCGAAATGTTGTGTTCGGAAAGCTTCAGTTGCCTTTTCTACACTCGTTTCTCACTTTAAAAATAGACACTCAAAATACAAACTTGTTGACGTACATTCTGAAGGATGCCTGGCTACATGATCACTCTACGTGGTGTTACATGGAATTTAAGACTTTTATGAATGATATGTTTGAAACTAAGGTAATATATAAGATGTTGTAAATGGCATTATAAAAGTAAATTCACCATTAGCAATGATTGAAATGCATGTATGATAATAGTAATTTTTATTTTTATTTTTTTTTTTTATTTTGTTGGAACTGTATTTACATTTTTGCGTCTCTTTTTCAGACAATCACTCCGGACAATCTACTAAACAGTGTCTATATTCCCTGCCTGGCCACTGACGTTTTCAATTGCTCGAATTTGCTTTCTATGCTGATGCATATGTCCTTTGTCCTGAAAGAGAAGAAATGCACAAACGAATTGAAGCACGTACTGCTGATCAAACAATTAGTCAAAAAGATGTCACTAATGAGAAAATGCACCCCAAAGTACTCGAGGAGCATCGTGAACGATTTGTTGTACCATGGAAGAATGATATTAAACTTTCTATTTGCTACGGTAGCTCTAACTCCGAACAATCAAATCGAGATCATGAAAGTTAATAAATTTGTGGAACCAATCGATCAAGTATTGCTAGCGCCTCGGCTGCATACAATGCTATTCGGCACCGTGAAAGATGTAATTCAGAACTACGAGAGACGTTGTCTCGCCAAGTATCACCAGCTGCGCACGAATCCAGAATGCAAACCTAAGATAAGCGACTTCCCACTGGATCGGAGGGCGTTATTGCGTCACATGATGCTGCATGTTACCAAGGACGAGTACACGAATTTTGCTATTGAGATAACGATAGCATCTTGGGCCTACTTTGGTTGGACCCACGAACTGATGGCATATGAAAATGTATTGCACATCACCACCGAGGCGATGCAGCTCGCTTTAGTGTTCAAGGACACTTTTCCCAAAGATACATTCATTTCACTGCTGCGTGCGCTCATACAGTATTGCAATGTACTCTCACGTCTTAAGCATCAAAAAGTGGACCAGAAAATAATCTGTAATATCCTATCGAAGACTCTGTCCTTTATGCAGAGTATAATCAATGAGACGCAGCACGGCAAATACGACAATTTTTTCGAATGCATTGATAACATGTACAACGAATCAGATTTTAAGGTTTCAGATTACTTTCACAATATCAGCGAGTTATTCGAGGTGCACTTTGTACAATCTAAAGAGATCGAAAAGTAAGTGTGTAGTTTTTCTTTTAGATTTTTAAGAATTTTCAATTTTTTAAATTTTGTATTTCAAATAAATTCTATTTTCTATTATTCAATTCCAAAATGGAATGATATAAAAAATGAAAGCTTTTATACTTTAGAAGAAAATAGATAGTATTCTAAAATAATTCGTTAAACTTTTTGTAATATTACAGAACGTAAAAACATATAAATTTTAAAATATTATGGAATGTATATATTTATGTTTTAGTGAAACTTCAGACAAAGTAGAAAACGGGAATTTGTCGCATTCCGCTTCAACAACAAGTGAGGCAAATGACATGTTCAAGACATACCAATTCGTGTGCAGTTGCATTGACAACACTTTATGATGAAGAAAAATACTTTGCAACTGATCATCGAGCAGATACAAAATAGTAATTAACTGAATATTAATTAATTTACCAAATTGAATATTGTCTTACGATATACTTACCGTTAAATATTGATGCGACAAAATGAATCTGATTTCATACATGAGAGACGAGAAAAACTTTTGAGTGAAGTTTTCTGTCCAATGAACAGTATTGTAACTATATTTGTATCTTTTGTAGTAGCACTGTGCGTTTTTATTTGTAACAATTTTCCAATAGTATATAACAAACGTTATATCAATATATACAGTTTTATATTCAGTCAATGGTTTGTATTTACACTGTTTCTATGTTGAAATTTTTCTGAAATATTTGATTTCTTTTACAAAAAGAAAAATTTATTGTACAAATAATTCTGAAAAATTTATATCTTGCAGTTACGATACTTTTCATTGCTTCCATTTGTATTTATACCGATTTCTGTTTATCTCAGAAAAGATGTGTTTATTCTCGTATATCAATTATGTGATATTTTAGTAATAATTTTTTCAAAATAGATATGTAAGGAGACGGAGACAATGAAAGATTTCTCAACTGTGCAAAAAGACTGATTCATATTCGACGATTTTTTCGTTATTCGAGAAAATCGTCTTGATTTTTTTATTGCAAATCGAACCTGCTTCTACCTCGTGTACATAACGAATATATACATGTCGTAAGCGTTGGACTTTGATTAATAAAATACACGTGCAAGAGATACGAAATGAAATATAAAAAAATTTTATTTAAAACGTATAGCGAGCGTTAGCTTAATTGAGTCTTTTTCCCTAATCACACATGTGAAACTTTATCATCGTATAAATCAAATTACGAATAATTTTCTAATAAATTCGATATCTTTACAATATGGAATATTATTATATATTGTGAACTTAAAAATAATAGCTTTAACGTGATTTTTTTATAAATGATTTGGAAAAAACTGATTGAAAGCAAAATCGATCGAAATGCAAAGATTATAAATATACGCTCTCTTTTGAGTTAGAAAAAAGATATATACTCTCAGATTTTTCGGCGCAGGGTCTTATCCAATTGATAATAAGCTATCGGTTTGGAAATTCTAACATAATTCTAACATATATGTTTGTGCGACAGTACCAAAAACCATTGCTAATGAAAAGTAAAAGAAAAATAAAGTTGCGAAGAAAGAAAAAATGTGCATTATTTTGAAGATCTTAAGTTTATATCTTTATAAAGTTAAAACTTAAATGTTCCAAAATTATCAGATGAACAGAATCTAAAAGCCACGTTCGATAACTTCACTATAAATACATTTTAAAATTAAAAAATATATCCTGTTAACAGGATACAAAAAGAAACGAAAAAGAAATCGCGGTAATTGTTTCCTGCTCGAGAAATATATGAAGAATGCAAATATAATTGAGACTTGCGAGTGCATAACTCGTTCGCTCATGACTAGATCCTCATGCTGGTATTCCAACATAAAAGCGTATTGAATCTATCACTTCATTGTCCAGATAATAAAAAAATATTTTATGCTGCTTTTCTATCGGAAGTATTTTTTAAATAATTCGGACATTTTAAAATAAAAATTATTGGCGAGCAATTTTTCATATTATACAATAGTCGAAGTAATTCGAATATATTTTAAAATAATTATTAGCGGACAATATTTCGCTACGAACAGACGGAAAAAAAAACAGCAACGTAAATCAGTAAAAAGGAAAATTGATTCTATGTCGCAGTATTTTAGTTTCGCCTGTCGTATGATTTTTCAAATTATAATAAGATTCTACACAATTATTAACATTCTACGCAATTATGCACGAAAGAGCGAAACTGCACTCAGTCCGTTGTGCAATGCACATTTTCTTTTTCTTTTGCGAATAAAAGATATTCACTTTGAAATACTTCGCATTTTTTTTCGGAAGTTTCAAGATAATTACCTTTTATTATTTATATATATATATATATATATATATATATATATATATATATATATATACTCGCTATATAATATATTTACAGATTCTTCACATTGTAAAAAATATATAACGCATTTCGTACTCAATATATCAGATATATATATATATACGCAGGTAGTAGTACTGAAAGGCCGATATACACATACCTAAATCGTGGTGTTTTTCTTGTTCTTTTTTTTTTCTCTTTATCTTTTTCTCCAATTAATAATGTGCGTGACCCGGTTGCATAACAAATGCACAATGTGTCTACAACTGTGTGTATGCGAATCGTTACGGCGTACAGCACATCTTTGCATCCATTATATCTTTCATTTTTCGATCTTTCTCTTCGACACGTAGGAAGATAATTGATTTGCCGATCGTAAGCAAGGTGAAGAAGAGAGAAACAATTCTGGTCCTTAGATGTATGATATGCTGGCCGACTCCAGGCATGGCGCAATCCTTTCTCTTTTTTTCTCGACGCTTCTCCGCCCCGGCGATAGCTCACCAAATAAAAATTATTCCGTTGTTATTATTAGAGTCTGTGCCGTGGATTATTCCCGTGGCCGCCGCTTTGGAAAAACAGCGCATGCAATCTCGTAAATTGGCGACGCGCGGCGTCTCTCCTCGTACAAATATATAAATAGATTTTTCAAGTATATCAAATACTTGGTGAGCTATCTAGGCGGACGACGGCCTTGTGCGTCCTTTGTGATCCTCACCTCATCCGTGTGTATGTACGTGTATATATGTATATGTGTGTCCATGTATATAAAACAGGGCGAAAAACGCAAGAAAGTGTGATACAAGTCAGGCGACGATGATCAAAACGCTTTATAAAGAGGCCCTCCGATCGAAGCCGGGTGAAGACTTCGATTATTGTTATCCGATATACAAAAGGTGCGAAGTTACGACTACGGGATCACAGCGAGACTAAGAATTTTTCCACGTTATTGTGACAAAATAGCGGCTTCGCGAAAACCACTCTCCGCCCTGGCCCTTATCCTTCATCTCTCGGCGCGCGCGAACCGCGAGAGATAACACGCGACCGCGGCTTCCGGCGCCTCAGCAAATTCTCTCTCTTTCCCCTCTTTGTTTCGTTTCCCCTTTTTTCCTTTTCCTCTCTAACGCCGGGGACCGGAATAAACTGCGGAGAGGAATAAACACCGTTCGGAAAAAAGTGCACCGAAAGGGTCCTTGCGTTATTCTCAAAATTACACGCGTGTTCGAAGTATATGGAAATATCCTTCCCGAATATCTAAGAACGTTTTCTAACTACCAATCGTAGAAATACTGTACATCAGTTCGTTCTCATCTTTTTTTATTCTTTTTTTTTATCTTTAATTCCCGCAATTTTCTCCGAAAATTGGAAAATAGTATCGCGCGTGTGTACGATTCAGACGATACAGTTTGCGTTAAAAGTTTATAACGCCGCGTTACAAATTAGGATGCGGAGGCTGTACAAAATTACAAATACATCTTGTCGCTGAAGCGGGACAATATCCTTCGGTAAAATTGGTAAAAAGATACTAATCTCGAACGATCTTTGTCAATTCTTTACTTTTGCATTTAACCTTCGGATACGGCCTTCTCTCTCGATAATTCTCTCAAAAACTCGACAAATTTCAATCAAGTATTGTCGAAAGAGATATAGTTTGAGGTTCTATTAAAAATTAAATCTAGAAGAAGCAAAAGATACGACCTTGATAGAAATTGAGAGAAATATCACGAAGAAGTAACAACAATCCTCATGCAACCAATGATTAAATAACAATGCATTGGATAATGTATAATGAACGTTGTTACGCCGCTCGCTCGTTGAGAAACGAAATTTAACATCGAATAACACGATTTTAATCACGCGAGAAAAATTACACACATTTTCTGCCGGTTATTCACGCAATTAATCGAACGTTTAAAAAAAAAATTCCGTCTTTTTACTACAATAAACGAGACAGAACTACAAAAAGAATTATAATTTTATATTATCGGAATATATTATGCATTTATAATATGTATATTATGCAAGTAGTATCGTCTATATCGAAATCACAAGAATATAAAAATATATAAAGAATAGAAATAAAATGTAATATGAAGACGAGTCTAAGAAGACAATACATACCGACAACATACAGAGCGTAATTATAACTAAGTACGCAACAAGAAACAATTGTGAAATAATCTATAAATTCTATAACTGCATAAGTATATTTAGATTTATATCTTCATGTTGCGATTTCGGGGAGAACAGTAATTCTACTAACAAATTTTAATTTCTAAAATAAGTGTGTAATTTTTTCGGCATTTTAAAATCAATTAATCTTACGAGAAGAAGAGCGAATTGTTCTCTATCTTCTCTTACATTCATTTTCTTTTACATTCAGAAATAATAGTTCCACGCTGCGAGATTCTATGAATTTTTTCTCTTCGTAAGCAATGCCAACAACGAAAAATATTGTAACTACGTTTTCGAATATTCACAGTTGTTTAAAATTTTTTTTTACGGGAAATTTTTTAGCGAAGTATGCATTCGGGTCCGGTGTATTCTTTTCACGAGGCCTCAAGGATAAAAAAAATATTTTTGAAAAAAGTTGCAGTCTTGCTCTATTACGATACTTTTCTCTATCGGTGTCGTCGTTATGAGCGATGAATAATAGCACATATGTGATTTTGCAGTTGAAGGGATCAATGCGAAACCGGCGCACCCTCCGGAGATTTCTAATTCTACTATTGTGCTCTGTCATTGGTGTGTAAGATCACTCATTTAAAAAACAAACCCCGTCATCAATCCCATCCATGGTGATCAAATGTGCAGTCTTGCGGCCTATGTAGTACAAATTTTTTTTTAACCGTACAAAGCTTACAAATTACAAATTTAGATTGACATTATTACGTTCTAGCTCTTTACGAAACGTTTCTCCTAATATTTCCCCCGTCATCGTATAATAATATTATCTGCAACGTTCGATTTCAACGAACTAGAGGCGAGGCTTCAATTTTGGCCCGTAGTTTATTGAAATTCGACTTTGTAATCATCGCAACATAAGCTTGCTCACTTCATCTACGCATCTAGAGTTTGCAAATACGGTATTGCGCTGTATCAAACATCTCGGAACAGACATTAAAGCGAAACAAAAGTAAGACATTAGTATTTGCTACAAAATGGATCACAAGAAATCTCACAACAGCTGGGTTCTCCGTTAACCACTGAGGTGTCGCGTACAAAACTTCATTCTCAGTGCATTTCCCTTACGCACAGTAAAATAGTTCAATGTTAGGACTGTACAACCGACATACAGGATGATTTCATCATTTGAAGTATCTCGAAACATTTTGGAACACTTTCAGAAACAGATTATTTGATTCGAGGAGACGAATGCTCGTCATTCGAGTGACTCCCAAATGAAATAATTTGTTTTTAAAACACTATCGTCCTTAAGAACAATGAAGATAATTCAAATGATTAAATCCGGTAAAACACCCTGTGTATATAAATGTCACTAACAACGTCTCGTACAAAAATGTTCAGACGATACCTCGCTAATCAGCCTCCTTAGCTTAAATTAACACAGAACAATTGCACAGAGAAGAGTACTCTCAAAACCGAACCACTTTTATCGAATCATGAGATGGATTTGATTGCATAGCCTTCAATTGCATACAAATTGTGCGATGTACGGAATTAAACCTCACTGAAACATTTAGCTTAGCTGTTTTATCGTTGAACTTCGCATCATGCTAGAACGACCATCACAGTGATTCCTTCAAAGTCTGCGAAATATCTTTCTTTTTTTTCCTCCGCGCAGCACCTAGTCTCGATTTGTGGACCAGAACGCGAACCTACGTGCGATGGTTCTGTCTGAAATTGAGCAGAAAGCCGATATCGAGTTTGGTTTCACGGTTTTCGACACCTTCTCCTTTCTCGCGAGCGGAGTATTGGTCCTTTTGCCGAGGAAAAGCTACCTTTCGCTCGCTCTTACTCTCCCTTAAATTCTATCTATATTATTTATATATATGTATATATATATATACTATATATATATATATATTTATATATATTACAATAATATTACATACATAATACTATTCGCGTATAATAAAATATCTGTGTTTAACGGCCGCCGCTCGCCGGACGGTCTTCCGAAAGAGTTAGAAAAGAGGTGAACCGCAGTTCCCATTTTGGAAAATTCGTACAGCGTCCGATATAAGTTAGCCTCGACGGTGGCACGGCGCCGCTCAGGATCGAGAGAACTCGCGAAGGATGGTTCTTCGAGGAGAGATCCTCCAGGAGGACGAAACACGCTGACGAGAGGTCTGCCTGAAAGCCACTGTACACTGCATCTTCTCGCAGCACGACGTTCCTCAGCAGGCCGAGCAGTAGGAGCTGCGAGGGGACGCCCGAGCGGAACGGCGAGGAAACACGCCGTCGACGAGGAAACGTCGACTGGCTCTCTCCCCGTCGGAGCACTGTACACACTGTCGCGCGCCATCACCTCGGCGCGGTCCGCGGGCGACGAATCCGGGCGAACGTGGATTTTGATTAAGTATTAGAGGACGCTGCAACAGCAGTAGGTCTTCTTCTCCTTCTCGGGACTGAAGTTCATCTCCCGCACGATCTCGGCGAACATCTCGTTGACGTTGGTGCGGTTCTTGGCGCTCGCCTCGACAAACGGGCAGCCCCAGAGCTGGGCAAGCTGGTGGCCCTCCTCGGTGCCGACCTCCCGCTGGTGCTCCAGGTCGAGCTTGTTCGCCACGAGGAGCACCGGCACGCGCTCCGTACCCTTGACGCGCGTGATGAGCTCCTTCATCGCCTTGATGTCCTGGAAGGTCTGGTGATTCGTCAGGCTGTAGACGACGACAAAGCCCTGACCGTTCTTGATGTACAGGTCGCGCATCGACGCGAACTGCTCGGTGCCGGCGGTGTCGAGGATCTCGAGCACGCACGGTGAGTTGTCCACCTCAATCTCCTTGCGGTAGAAATCCTCGATCGTCGGGTCGTACTTCTCCATGAAGCAACCGGACACGAATTGGACGGTGAGCGCGCTCTTGCCCACCCCGCCCGAGCCGAGGACCACCACCTTGAACTCGCGCATCTCGCCGTCGTCGTCGCCGGCTCCCCCGCGCCTCCTTCTACGACGTCGCCACCACCTCCTAGACGTGTCCAGGACCGCGCCGGGGTGTGGAGCGCCGTTTCACCCGAGAGATGGAGAGAGAAAGAGAAAGAGAACGTGGAAGAGAGACAGAGAGCCTCGGAGCAGAGGAACGGAGAGAACGCGAGAGAGAAAGAGAAAGAAAGACAGAAAAAGAGAGAAAGAGAGAGAGAGAGAGAGAAAGGGATTGAGAGATCGTCGCACCTTCTCTCGCGCGAGGTACACTTCACTTCCACTGGACTCGTGGCTAGGCTAAGGGCGCCAGCAGGCTCCTCCTAGCCCTCGTCCTCGTCTTCGCCTCGTCGCGACGGCACGCCGCGTCCGTCCTCTGCCGCCCGGCCGCGAACAAAGGCATCGACGGAACGACGAGATGGGTCTCTCGGGTTGGACACAAGTGTGTTGGTGTCGGCAGCTCGCGGATCACGCGAAACGGGAATCGACCTGCGCCGCCTCGTAGCTGAGCTGTCTCGTTATTACGACGACTACGCGGCTACGCCAGGACATGACGACACGGGGGCCCTCGCCGCACGCTCCGTACCCTCTACACGCAGGCACGTATACGACGACACAGACTCCCGTCGGTGCCTGCCTGTCCGTTCGCTCGCTCGCTCGCTCGCTCGTTCACTCGTTCGCTCGTTCGTTCGCTCGCTCGCCCGTCCGTCCACCCGTCCGCCCGCCTGCCCGCCGTCTACCTCCTCTTCCTGCCGCTACCCTGCCCCTCGCCTCACCGCTACAACTCCAGTCGTCGCGCCCGCGCACAGCCGTGATCTGACGTGAGCGAGGCCGCCATCTTATCATCGCCGCCGTCGGGCTTTTCTTCGAACGGACGTCACGTCGGTCGTCGCGCGGATCATCGACTGTACGTAAACTCTAGATGTCCCGTAGACCGCGCCACGGCATCTCGCTACGTACGTACGGCAAATCCGTACGTATATCTGTCACCGTTGAGTGTCAACAGACGAGCGTTGGTCGTATTTATTGCGCGGCGACGGAGGAAAGGAAGGATTGAGAGGTTACTCCGTTTTTCGCGGGTAGAATTCGAACGGCCTTTCTACCAATGTAGATTAACTTTGATCTCGGTTTAACTTGCTTTCTACCTTTTTCCAATACTTCGAACTAGAGGGAGAGAAAAAGTATGTTAAACCGAGATTAAAGTTAACATAAATGGGTATTATGTCCGTTTCTTACCAATGTAAATTAACTTTAATCCGGGTCAACTTACTTTTCATCTTTTTCTTTCTAGAACCCAAGAGAACATTAAAATTAGAGAGAAATAAAAAGTTGGACCGAGAAGTGGACACAAGGATGATTCCAACCAAACTCCGATTAACTTAATCGCCGATTTATTTCCCTTTCTACCAATGTGAATCAACTTTAATCGCGATTTGTTATTCTTTTCTAAAATCCATTTCCACCGATGCAGATTAACATTAATCTGTATCCAACTTACTTTTTAGAACTAGAGAAAGACAAAAAATAAGTTGAACCGAGATTAAAGTTAATCTACATTGGTACTCATCGAATTTTGACGGAACCGCAGCTGCCGTCGCGCAACGAGCGAAAAATCGCGTGATTTCATTTTTTTGCAGTGTCACTCAAACTGACGTGCGTGTGACGCGTTAAAAATAATTATTGACAACCGGACTGTAATTACCTTTAGAGCTCGTTTCAAATAAGCAAAAAAAAAACGAGGGTATCTCGCTCCGCAATAAAACGGCAATAGACGGTCGCGGTTCACTCCGTAAGTCGCGCGAACTTCAAGCCGCGTTCTCAATGCGGGTCGTCGATTGGCCGCTTCGGTAAGTCCGAGCCAATCGCGTGGCGCGATGGCGACCGGCTCGAGACATCTGTTCAACCTGTGCCTTCCGTACTCGCGGCCTTTTCTTTTCTTTCCGAAACTCGCGAGGATCGGCAATCAAACAGACAAATGAGTAGGTATAGATATCGATGAGATTTATTTTTAGCCGCGACGTCCACTCTCTCATCTCCATGAAACGCTACGCGACAATAATAATATTCGGAGGAGCATCTTAATTTCAGCGTGCAAAAACAGTGCAGAAGAAACGGCGTCGGAATCTCAAGGGGGACAGCGACGGGGGGGAAAACGATCGGCCGAGGAGCTTCCCTTTGCCCACCGACCGGATACGAGTGTCACTCTCTCATATCTGCCAGAGACAACGCTCGCCGCGACCTTGCCGAGAAGGAGTGAGTTGCATCTCGTTTTGTTTGTATTGTAGAGTGCGATACTACTACTAGATATGTACATATGTACGGCACGTCCAGCGCCGCTCACACATGTACGCACGGTTACTCGTGACGTCGTAAATACTCGCCGAGGTTATACCGCGCGAACGGTACGCTGGCTCTAAAAACAAATTGAAAACTTGCGAGATGCTCCCGCTCGATGACGAGCGAGCGGCGGATAAAGTATGAATGGCCGGAGACGAATATTGTATTGATTTTTCCAACTCGGATATCCAAACAATTATAATTTAATTTATATCAGTCGTAATTTGCAATAATAAATATAATACTCTTAATGTAACAATAATATACCCAGTCGACATGGAGCATCAGTTACATTATATCCATGTTATAATTTTGCACTCAACAATGTAAATGTAGTATAACATATGTTGTATAACATGTGACTGATGCTCCGTGTCGACTGAGTATATTACGATTATGTAAAAATATATTTTTTTTACGTTATAGTTAAATTGAGGACTGTGAAAATGCAGAGAAACATTCATATTCTTATCGCTGGGATCACGCGAATTAGAATGCAGTATGATTTTATAAATGTTTAAAAAGCCGCAGCACACCGCGATGCACGCGCCGTTGCAATAATGAGCTCTTTAATGACTAATTTGTGCGCCTCGTGACTCGGGATCGCAAATGAGTGATAAGAGCTCTGCAGAGCCGGTATATTATTTATTTCAAATTATCTTTTTTCTACGTCGTCGATTTATAACAATCTATGAATATCGTCGCAGCAGCTTTTATAATTTTTAATATCTATTGAGAATATATTAAGAATACACGCACGAATATCTTATTACAAAAAAAAAATTATAAAAATTCATTTGTAAAATAATATGGAAAAGTTCATATTTCTGTGTGTTATACAAGTCTTTTCATTTATACATATATGCACATGCATACATATCACGGATTAATAGTGCAGGTTATAATACAACTGAATGTAAGAGTATACATTGCGCATGGCATGTTAGAAATGATGAAAGGTATCCATATCGAGTGTCCTACTTCGATAAGTTTCGGCCTAGTCGAATGTATTTTTAGTCTAATCGTAAGCAACACGCGATCACTTTCTTCTCGCTTAGCATATACCGCTATCACCACCGGACCGGCTGATTCATCTCGCACGCATTACGAGTTACTCCCGATGACGAATATGTCGCTGACGAAGTGTTTCCGTAATCATCGGTTGCGTGATAACGATTTTGTGTTATCAAGAGGAACCACGAAAAAAAAAAAGAAAGAGAGATTAATCTGCTGTAACGATCGACAAGGCAGCTTTTAACAGAGTATTTTCTCCATCATTTTTTTTCTCTTTTTGCGAGTTTCTAAAATGCAGCTTTAAAATTACTCGTAAGACTACTAATGTTTGTTATTTATTCCTTCTTTTATTAAGTTTCTATTTTTTCTGCTTCTTTTACCGTATAATGTAGAAAATTTCAAAGTTGTTTTATATTGCAGTGCGGCGTGTGTGAAAATTGGCGCGTTGCCGCGTGAGAATCGCTAAATCGGCAGCCTTGAAATAGACCGAGGAAAAATCGGCGATCGCCCAGTCGGGGAGCGCTCGGTGCCGCAAGACCGCGGCTCGTCTTTTCCCGTTTGTTTCGTTGCTGGTTGTCCGTTAGTTCGTTCCGCTGCCTAGGAGCCGGAGGGGGCACGTGTTTTCGACGTGTGCCTGCTACGCCGTACTTCTTCCGCCCGCGAGTGAGTACGAAAATCCGAACGTCCGTAATCACGGGAGCGCTTCCCGCCAGCGTTGCGATAAGCTGTCTCGCGCTATTCGATTGTTGTCGCACCTATCGCGACGAATGTTTACTGATGCTCGCGACCAACGTGTCTAAAATTAGATGCTTCTTATTTATGACACACATAAAATATCCCAGAACTCCATTTCAGCTCTATTCAGATCTCGACTTCGATTACTTTTAATTATAACTTTAATTGATGATTAATCTTCTGGTCTTACAATTAGAAGTTCGGGAGCCTCCGATCGTTTCAACGTGAACGCAAAGGTCGTTGTAGAATGAAGAATCCACGGGCTATTTTTATAAAACGAGAAATCCGAGAGCTGTCGCTCCGTAAACAAGATTTGCATTTATTCATTAAATGCCTGCCCTGATTGGTGATGTCAGCACGTTGTTACGGAAAACTGCGCCGCTATCGACCAGTCGGTCCGCGAGCTTTGATTCCGCAATATACGCTGCAGACATACTTAGGATACACCGGTAAATAACGTCGATAATTATAGATCACGCTGAAGAGGCGTTCAAGAGAGTATCGTATATCTCCTTCCTTCGTCTCTCTCTCTCTCTCTCTCTCTTTTCTTTCACCTGGAAGCCGGAAGTGCACGTTACTACCGCGGCTATCGTATAGCTCTCCGCTTTTATATTTATAAACATATATGCGTGCATGTGTGTGACCGTGTATACTCAATATAATCTCTACCTCACAGTGACAAAGCCAGAGTACATGTGACTGCAATTGCATCTTTACACAGGTGACATTCTCGTAGCCATTAGTCTTTTTTTCGTGTTTTTTCGAAATATCAAGCTGGGTCAATCGGAATAATCGTGACATTAAGATAACAGAGGACACTTTGAAGACACACTTCCGCTCGTAAATCTTCACGGGTACGTGGGGTGACAATGGTTTCTAAAAAGCAATGGTTTCTTTTCATCTTTTTCTCGGTAGTGAAATCGGCCGAGGATCGATACGGAGGTACAACCGGTGGCTCGTTCAAAGTCCTAAAATGATGAAAGGAGGACGTAAAATTCTAGCGAGTGAATGCCCACGCATAGCGGTAGATTTGTTCAATGGGATCAATGGGGAAGGGAGGGAATTTCGTTGGTGCTCGGGGCGGCGAAATAATGCCGGCTCTGGGTCCGGTCCCCGCGACCTTGCGGTATGCGAGACGCAGTCTCTCCTCACGCACGTGCGCACAAAACGTATGTGTATATGCACACACACACCTGCGAGGAACGGATGACATCATCGCCGATGAAAGTGTACATAACTTAGCAATGCATCACATGCGCTGCCCGACCACTGTGCGCCGGTGGTCGAGGCGGCTGTTTGCTCGATGCGGGACTTTTCTTCTTGCCTGACACTAAAGACGCTTCGCCTCGTCTCATCGAACGTCTTCCAGAAACTTTAGACTTTCTGAAAATCTCCGCTGAGGTAAGAGCGAGGTGCTCGTCTTCTCCGCTTGAAGATCCATCGCCAAGATGCCTCTGCAATCGCAGGAATTCAAGATTACATAATCATTCTAGAGTGAACAGGCAGTTGAACTGACAATTTAAATTACACGGTTGCATGCAATCATTAAGGAAATGATTGGAGAACGTTCTTAATGTGCATCTGGTTGCAGCGAGATTTTTCTTTTTTTTTTAATCAGGAAAGGTATATGAAAAAGCGAACGAATTATGTGATACAGGTGTTAAATAAAAATTTATTTTTTAGAAATGGAATGGAATCTCACTCTCTGAAATCGAAACGTTCGTCGTTTTTTTAGCACTCTTCATTTCTATTAAAATAAATATTTATTTAACATCTCTACATAATTCGCTCGCGTTTTGACTTACAGTCTTTCCTAATTTATTTTGCAATCACAAACTGGTTTCTATCTTGGTTTTCTTTTTTAGGTTTCGACACATATTTCATAGCACATTCAGCGAATTCCTATTTCCGGCCCACAATTGCGATTCGTATCTCTGTCTCTCTCTTTCTCGCGGATTCCAATTACAGATACGCGCGAGGACATTATCGAGGCGTTCATTCATTGACAACGAGTAGGTGAGGTAATAGTTTACGAGGTTGCATTCAAACGATGATCGATCGGACGCCTCGGAAAAGTTGAAGGTGACTTTTAAGAGGGGCTGTGACGATACAACGGAGAGTGACGATCCAACTGGACGGTACGTTTCGAAAAGGGCATGAGTTATGAATCTCGATTCTTGAATCGAGTAATTTTTCGATATTCGACGGCTTATAATCTCGGCCGGCATTGCGTACTAGAGAGACACGTGTCCTATGCGTCAACGCGAAGATAAAAGCGTCTGTTCAAATGACGAGTTGAGGGTGGGAGGGGACTTTACGGCGAATAAAATAAAGAGCATTGTCTGTTTGATTGTTACTCTAGTATCAGACTTATACGCAGAGGAATCGTGCAATACGAGCTTTATGTCGTACTTGTATTAAACCATAATTTTTTTTCTAATTACAAGAAAAGTTTAAATATCAAAAGAGTAATTTAGAAGAGAGAATTAATAGAAAATATAATTGTAGAAAATATAACTGTAAAAAGTTTAAAAAAATTTATATATCCTTTTTTATTACTTGTTTCTAATTACATATCTTATACTTTTCACATTTTATTTTATTTCAGATTTCAAAAATTAATTTTTTTTAGAATTCTATTTTTTCTAGAATCTAAAAAAAGATTCAGTTTTTGAAATCTAAAGTCCAAGATTTATAAATGAAGATTTGCTATTCGAAATTTATGATTTGGAGAATTTACGATTTAGAAAATACGCTTTGAATCTCAAATTTAACTTCGAATTTAAGATACGGAATGTCTTTGGGCTGGAATTCTTTGAATAATTGTTCACACTCGAATAACTCTCCGGAAACTGTATCAAATATCAACTTGGGGCCCGATACACGAGCCCCAAATGAGGCCGCATATGACACCTTATAAAAATTGTAGCAATAAAAAAAGTCGAGGTCGAAACGAACGTACGAGGAAACTGTCAATTGGGCTTCATAAAACCTTCATTCAAGGCTGTTAAAAAGTAGTACGATCCGATATAATGTTCACGTGGAGCACGTTCAGTGACGTAGGCGGTCGACGATTTCGTCTTGCTCCGGCGATTCGCGAGATGCAATGGAATTCCGTTATAACTCCGGCGCAAAAATAGCGTCTAAAATAAAAAGAAAAGATAGAGAGACACCTTTGCAGAACTCGAATTTCTCACCTCGCTTAACCGTCGCGAAATATTCAATTTCATTTGTTTGCAAATTTTAATGTCAACATGTCTGAGAGACAGAAAAATAATTGATTGGTACACGAATAATTTTTCTTATACACATTTTGCTAGTAGTATATATGTAACGAATAATTTTTCTTATACATATTTTGCTAATAGTATACATGTATACATCAAATCTACAGTACATAATATTTAATTATATTATGCAATAATTTTAATAAAATTTATGCGAGCTTTAATATTAGTGCATTACTTACGCGAACTTCAAACGAATATTTTAAACGATTGATGATGAGTAATCGATATAGAAGCTTACAGAATACAGATTACAGAATAAATTCTTCGTAATTTCATAATCAGCTACTGCTGACAAGCAGACTGCTGATAATGCCTACTGCGTTCGTCTTTAAAACGATAATTTGATAATTTAAACGTCATAAATTCCACGGCGATGCTTAGGATGCTCATTAGGATGAAACAATCTTTCGTAACTCAGCGATTTTATATTCAAATGAGAACTCATGACTAATCAATTAACGAGAATTTATGAATACGACGAAGCAATTAAGATGTAATTAAGATACAATCAAGTAAATTCTAATTTATAAATTTCAAGTTTTAACATCTTGTATATATTTATTACAGGAATTTTACTTTCTACGTGAAAAAGCAGGGAGATGTGCTTTAGGGATGGATATAAAATACAATAAATCTAAAATAAGCTTTTGCAACGATATCTTGTGACACATCGCATTTTATAACAACTTAAAAATGCGATTATGCGATAGTTCCAAAAAAATTCCGTGTATCAATGATTCCTCTGAGTCATATATGACAAAAATTCTGGATTAAGAAGAACGGAAGAAAGGAGGAAAGAAGGAAGGTAAAAGAGGATTTCTCTTTCGTCGAAACGGTAATTAAGGTCAAACATTCATGATAAGGAAACTTGTGGTTTCATGGAAATTCAAGGAAATTTCCAAATGTTATTTAGAGTCGCACTTGACAGCTGTGCTGCTATCGATTTAGGCGGACCAGATCGCGGAACAAAGGATAGTTATCAATGAAGAGAAAGTGTTATCGGCGACGCCAGGTCTTCTTGTTTCCCATACGTACTGTGCACATGTACGCGAATTACGATGCGTACACGCGTTACAATGACCTTTAGGATGCGAATATCGCGAGCGGCGATACGCGGGGACGATGACCCAACAATTTCAACATAAACAGTATCATATGCGCGCGAACTCGTATCATAGTACGCGAGCAAGCCAGCTTCCGTCATCGGCCGACTCGTTCCAGAACTAATACTTCCTTCTCGGATACTCTCCGTCGGTAGGAGAGACGCAAACGCATGTTTTCTTCAATACTACTCTGATTTATACAAAAAAATTAATTGCAAAATGCGCAAAAATTAATTTTCTAAATCTATTCACTATATCAATCATTTCAGTCCAAAATCTTAACATAGATTTTCGGAATTTCAACATTCAAAGTCGAGCAGGATTTGCCTCTTACTTATTTCAAATTAACTTAACGTATCAATTAAAAAAAAGATTTAGAGGTACACTAATTTATTATTATTATTATTATACAGTAGCTACATTTTTATTCTGTATTCCTCAAGCTGAAAAGGATCTAAATTAAAAATCGAATCGTTTGTTGTTATATATATATATATATTTGTGAATATTTTTTATATTTTTACATTTTTATTATAACATGACCGCTCATCTCCGAGCTTCATTTTCCTTTATTTCATTTGTCCTATTTTCATTTTTCCTCGACTCTCAAAATAATCTTATCCATTGAAAACTTTTCGGTTGACCTGCCAGTTTCGTTTGCTTTGTTCACAGAAAAGACGAAGGTAACCCGGAAATAGAAGAATGAGCAACCAAAAGTATCAAGCACCGTATGCCACGTTGCCGGGGGGAATGCAGCCGCCGACCGCAACAGCTCCGCCGCAACCAAACGCGCCAGGTAAAGAAGCAGATGCTTATTTTTCGAAATTTAAACTTGTGCTTAAAGATAAAAAAAATCGACTTGTCGTATCTGCAGATCCGATATGCCTTAATATAAACCGAGAAACACGAGACTTTACTCGATAACTACGGAGCCCTATGATCGTAAAGGTATGATCTAATTGAAATTTTGGAAACATTGCTCCGAAATCTTTACTTCGCAGGAAGGTTAAACACAAGAGCAATTTGAAAAGTACTTTAAAACAAATTAATGCGTCTCGTATTATCTTCCGGTTCTGCCGCTATTTTTGTAACAATGGAGTTTCACCTGTGTGTACACGTGTTTTAACTTTAATTAGATTCCCAGCTGAATTAGATTCCTCGTCGTAACTAAAGCGCAAGCGAGAGAATAAAAATCCACTTAACTCACTAATATTTAGGGTCAACCACGACGACGGCGGTTAATTCGGCCTGATTACCGCGTTTCTCTGCTCTTTTCTCGTCGCCTCGAATCTAGATGAAGAGGAAGAAAATTCAGTTGACCCGGCAATTCCTCGGGGCAGCTGCATTCACAAGGTTCACTTAGCGGGATTAGCATTTCCCGGCGCCCCTTTTACATCGTTAATCGGGTAGCATAGATAAAGTTACATTAGATCCGAAGAAATTAACATCGAGGAACATTAATTATCTGTCGCGATTGGCGCCGGAATCTAAAAGCGTATGCGTCATCGTCGGACAATTTCTCAGCTTTTATGAGAAATAGAGAAGATAACGTTACGTCTAACTACGGCAAGTTTCCGATTGCATACGAACATTTTTGCTTGCTCTTCGAAATCGCTTTGCATATCGAGCTACGTTTTTTCACTGCGAAGCGTAAGATTGCGACAGTTTATCGCCAGGTGCGGGTTCGACAGCTGTCTAATTCTTTCACGGCATTTTCTGCACGAATAGAATATCATTTTAAACAGGTGCAGTACATTTGGTATTCATGTCAATATGTATGTAATTAACATAAAAAATTGTGCTGTATCACGTCTTATATCATGTTTTAAAATAATAATTTAATTCCAATATTTGAATGTTTCTCTCTCTCTCATTTAATAATTGCTTATTTAATACTTTTATTTATACTTTATTAATTTAATATTAGATTAATATCTTTATCTTCATGTGTAAACTCATATGCATACAACTTATACATTAATAACAAATTCAACACTCGTTATAAGCTAACAAAGCTATGTAAGAAGGTCAATGACCAAAATACGAGCTACAATTTCTTATCAACAAAACCAACGAATTATTACAAATTCTATTCGATTATTAATATGAATTTAATCATCGTGATTAATTATAGCTATTAATTTCTCTTCTTCGTTATTAATTTTTAATCTTGACTTTTTTCTTTTTCTATTAAATTATTGCTAAGGAGAGCTTTATTTTCCAAAATATAAAGATATTAAATATAGAATTATAACTATATAGAGAGAAGAGGTTTCAAATACAATTAAGAGTAAATCATAATTTTTATTTCTAATTGATCGTATAACTGATTGACCTAAACGTACTATTAGCACGGAACGCGTTTATTTCATGATCGTGCCGGTTAATTACGATAGGCACGGTCAGAGGACATTCGTGATCCTCCACATAAACGAGCATAATCCAAGTAGTACTCCTGTCGCGCGTAATTGCGGTTCGCCACGAGAAATTCGAGCTCTGTGTACCCTATCGTGTCTCGATCATACAATCTATGCAGAAGGACGTTTCACGGACGGGTACGTCCCAATGATAGTCGGTTACCGTTTGCCGGGAGCGACGATTAGTATAAAGCAGATAATGACCGTCCTCGCTGGTCGTCACGTATCATCGTCATCCAGACAGTCGTATATAACGTTATCACTCGTGTTTGTACGATGACACCGGACTTTTCGGTCTTCACGGGCACCATCGCGTTCCCATTCGCCGTGTTGTTGCTCTCCGAGATATCAGATAAAAAGATTATTCCGCCGTATATTTGAATCGTCAAATGTTCTGATAACCGCACCGACGGTGCGATCATTCGAGTCTGCCAGTGTATTGTTTGCCTTTTACCTGGTTAGGCGTGATAAGACGGAAAAGACAAAAAAGAGGAAGAATGGAAGAAGAAAGGTGAAGATGGAAATCGAATCTGGATATTAAGTGCATAAATAATTAAACTGAAGATAAATAAGAAATTTTCAAAGAGGAATGTAAAAGAAACAGGAAACACGTGAGATATATGAAATCAACAGAAAACAATCAACAGATCAAATTGTTAAAATTCTTCTGGTGAATAATAAAATTCTCGGCTTGAACAACTTTCCATCTTTTTGATGGATATTTCTTCTCTTGAAGAAATGCAATAGCAGCAGATTAAGAAGCAGAATTTTTTGCAATTTTTAATTTCCTCGTTGTGGAAAACAAGTGTATACTTGTTCTAGATGTCTGCGACGTAGCTTTCATCGATTGTATTGTTTTTCATTTATCTCTTCAACGATAAATGAAAAAAAGAAGAAAAATTCGTGTTGGGGGAATCGGATACTCGCGGAAAAAGTTTTATCTCCTGCGTCTCGAAGAGGGTAGAGAACGCGGCGAAGTAAGTAATAATTGTGCGATAACTCGCGAACGTTGCTGGCAAACATCTCAGATCAATCGGCACAACAATTATTTTCGTGAGATTGACATCGCGATAAACGACGGATAAGAGTGATAAGAATTTCGGAAAACGAGAGTCGAGTTTGAGGTTGAATTTAGAATTTTAGAACAGCGATGGAAGTTTGAAACAGAAGTTTGAAAAGCGGCAAGAACTTGGAGCTAAAGTTTCTGAAGCTCGAATTGGAGAAGTGAAATTTTAAGCGCATTCTCTCAATTGAGATAATTACCAGCCTTTAATCTTTGATAACACAATGTCTGTAAATATCCCTGAGATTGCAGTGATAATGGTGGCGTGATAGTGGAATTATATTTAATAGTTTTTATAGCGATAAAGACTCTTCAACCTCACTCCCAGACGTTGACACAAACGTGCGTTGCGCTATAAAAGCTGATACAAATAATATCGAATATGCTGCGTTCTACGCGTGTAACGGAATCCGAGTACTTTGAAACTTCATGGAAAATCAGACTGAATCAGATTCGCAGACGGCTGAGAACACTCTTCGAAAGCACTTTGGCGCGTTATTACAAGTCTAAAAGGAAGGGCTACACCAGATTTCTGACGGAAGAGGAACAGAGGTGCAGAATGCTTTTCGAGAACATGCATTTCGTAATTTTCGTTATTCACCTGTTACGAAGCATTCTGTATACGTGTGCCACTCGTGCTGTTATAATAATTAACTTTATTCAAATTTAAAAAAGTAAAATTTGTACAAATAATAAATTAAAGTCAAGCTCGTATTTACAAAACAAAGATATCAATGGATAATAAACAAGCAAATAAAGATATATCCTAAATTATATATGTGTTATTACATATCATATAGAATATTGAAATTGAATAAAAAGAATAATTGTAATATGATTAAACTGTTTAATGATTTTGTAAATTTATATAAATTTTTATACAAAAATTCTTATATTTCTTAATCATTCTTTGCTAGGATTATATAAATTTTCGGTTATATATATAGATTTTAAAGAATTTTTACTATCAAATAATAGTAAATGGGAGAGCAATAAATATTGCATCGAATTAACATTGCTCTTGTGTGCTTTTAGGTGGTTGGTCGCCGCCGAATATGACATATCCACGCGGCTTGGAATCCCTTATGGACCTTGATTATCTTTTCGTGAACCAGAAAATTGAGTTGCTTCAAGGTGAGTTCTCGCCTTTGCCGAGAGATATAAATATAACTTCTCTTCTTGAGACAGCGCACGCGAATATATACATGTACTCCAGATCCGCGAAGCTCGTGTGTGTGATTTACGATTATTCTCCGAGCAAAGGGAGCCACGTTTACTCCGCGTGATAGTCTCCTCATATGTTTGTATTATGATAAACTCGTAACTTTATACGTAACCGTAATTACAAGCTTATTATAATTAATACGAAATTATAATCTTATTATACATAATCGCATTTTCTATTTTATATTATGACAAATATTCACAGAATTTCATTTGATTTGATTGCGCAGTGGATTCCTCTGACAATTTTCTTATCACTTAATATAATATATAATCTTTATATGTTTTATCTTATTCATTTTTATATTTACTTATTACTATATTACGTTACATAATATTTACTGTATTAAGCATTATTTTATGTGCATTTTGCTTTAATATTACGTTATCTTTTTTTAGTTTTTACTGGATGGGAAACTAAGAACAAGTATGTTATTACGGATAATAAGGGCGATCCGGTGTTTTACATGGCTGAAGAATCGGGACTCTGTACGCGATTGTGCCTAGGAAAGTATCGTTCGTGCGAATTTAATATCTACGACAAAAATCATCAAGAAGTTCTTCGTATAGTTCGACCCTTCAGATGCGACGGTTGTTGTTGTCCTTGCTATCTGCAGGTAATTTTACCATTAATTTCTTTAATGTATTTGTCATGGTTATCTCTGTAATATTTTTAGTAGATAAAAAATATTCCATTATTGTATTCTTGGAATTTAATCTTAAATTTCTTTCAAAAGAAAAATCAATAAATTCATCATTATTCATGACAATTAATTTTTAGAAATTTTGAAATACTTTATAATGTATTTAATAATTTTTAGACGTTAGATTAAAAATGAAAATCATAAATTTAATTCGCAATTTAGATTAATAATTTAAATAATAATTTAAATTTACTTCACTGAATAAATATCGAATAAATTAAAAATTTTGAAATAAGAAAAATTCGAAAAATAATAATTTAAAGTAAATTCTTCTCTTTTGACCGAGTTATTGATTATAACGATGAATGTTTTATTATAAATATCTTAACAATGGAATTTAAAATTTATAAATAATCTCTTTAAATTTATTTTAAAATACAATTTTATATTAAAGTACGAAAATAAGAAAAATAATATTGAAAATAACAATAAGTCTAAAAACAAGTTCTAAAAGTGAAATGAGAACTGCTGTTGTGTATCGTGTCTACGAAAGTTTCTTCACACGTGCAAGCCATCTGTCAAGTTTATCTTTCGACATAACTTTGCCCGCTTTGTTAAAAGATCCGATCAATACACTTTAGGTAGAAATGACAATGTTGATTTCCTATTTAGCGTTTATTTCGAGAAGTTATTTATTGTCCGTTTATTTATGGCGTATGTCCAAAAAGATCTAGAGCGCAATAAAAATTAAAAATGCTACATAATTGTATTCGAATTCATCTCATGGCTCTAATTTCATTTTTGAAGTTGAATTATAACCAGGTTTGACTAAAGCTTTTTTTTCGCAGGTTTTAGAAGTGTATTCTGGAAGTACTCTATTGGGAAGTGTTACTCAAGAATGGAGTCTTTGGCGACCGTTATTTCATGTTCGTGACGCATCTGGTCAGCCAGTGTTGATGATAAAAGGACCATTTATTCGTTTCTGTGTTGACGTAATGTTTAAGGTATTAAAACATTCCAAATCTTACAAAATTTATATCATTTAGATATATTTTATTATACATTTTATTATACATGTATTATCATTATTACATATTAAACTTCTTAAATTGTTTTTTAATTAATTTCGAGTTTTCCAAAGATTTTTTTAAATTAAGATACAAGACTTAAGAAAAAATGATAATGAATAATATATTACAAACTTAATAATTGTTTAAACTACGATTTTATTGCGCAAAAAGTGTTAGGATTTTCTCAGCATTCTTAATAATCAAATTTACAGGTCAAATCTCTGGACGAGAAGCATCGCGTTGGTATGATCCGAAAGCGTTGGAGTGGCTTTGCACGAGAGATGTTTACTGTTTCTGATACATTCGGCATTAACTTTCCGCGCGATCTTGACGTGAAAATAAAAGCTGTGCTGCTAGGAGCGGCTATTTTAATTGTAAGTATCATAAAAATAGTACGAACAACCGTTTATTTAAGAAAAAAGATTTAAAAAAATGTTATTGCGAGAAAGGAATATTTTATTTCTAATATTAATATATAAAGAATAACCAATTTTGAAAAATTGATTTTAAAAAATTAAAGTTAAATTGTGAAGAGAAATTTCTAATAAACGTTTTATTTCTATTAATATGAATATTTTTAATATTGTTTAATTTTTAATATACAGTACATTAATTCATATTTTTAAAATGTTTTAGGACTTCATGTATTTCGAACAGGAACCTTAAATCAATTCGTTTCAATTTTTAAAAGAAGACTAAAACGATTCGTCCATAGCAATTTTATATCTCCAAAGATATTTTATTGTATAACAAATAATTTTTAACTATAGAATGCAACGTAAATGAAGGCAAGCGTCATGTACATATACATACTCAGGGAGTATGAAATCTTAAATCATGCGAAACGTAAGAGTATAACTTACAATTTTATATTAGACAATTACGCTATTTTTTTAATCGCTTTACGAATAATCTTTATTACTTTTATATATAATTAAACTGTATACACAAGTATACTTACAGTTGAGTTTACATTCGTGGAGATGTAATCGAACTCGTGTTCATTGCAGAGTTCAATCTCAAAGAGCTCTCTATTTCATCAACACATGCAATTGTCTATTCATCTAAACCGTTACTCATTGATTCGTAATGCTTTTAGCTTCTTAAGTTGTCTCCCAAAAATCGTATAATAAAATAAATTTTTTCTCATATACATAAGAATTTTATTACAAATCATTAACTTAGTATGAATATTATATACGGATAAGAAACATTTAAATTGTATACAGTAATATACAATTTATGCATCGTTGTAATCTCAAGATATAGAGATTTTGTTACTTACTAACCGAACTATTATTTCACCAACCATTATGACACTCTACTCCCATCCTATTCAACTCTTTAATCCATAGTTCCTAAATTCTCAATCCTCTAAAGGGAAAACGCGGAATGAAGGCCGGGATCGAATCCAGGACCTCATCGTTTCTAAGCGTAATCCCAAATTCATTGATAAACGCACTAGATTAACAAAAGTTATGATTTTTTTTTTTAAATATAATCTTTCTTAAAATGAGTTTTAAATATAACTAATACGATCCAACTAATTTAGTAGCCTACTTCTCGATCATAGACTCATCAATTTAAGATATATTTTACTGTGTAATTTGTTTAATGAATAAAAAATTAAAAGAATAAAAAAACAAGTATGTAAATTAACAACCTAATTTAAAATCATGTCATAAAGACGCAATCGATTCGAAAGGGCGATGTAAACACCCTCGACATTTCAATGAAGAAACCGAATAAAATCGGGAGAATAAAAGACGCAACGAAATACGTAATGTGTATGTCTTTTTATTTTCGTGTTTCATTACTTGTATTCTCACCGTACATCTTGTCGAATCTGCTGGTAATACACTGTCTCTATAATATGCCGCAACACTTGCTCGCGTGTGTTTTGTAGTGCGTGTTAATATCCGTCGCGCAGATGTTCCTTCCCGGCCTTCTCACGTCGTAAAAAAGAGAATGAAAAAACATGAATGTCGCTCTCCACCATCCGCAGACTAGAGGACCGCGGCGCACCGAGAACAGCACTTCTCCGCGAACCTTGATGGTCCGTGACGATCTCAAGAACACGGACAATTTAAAAACCGCCGTCGCCGCCGAGCAGAATACCTTTTAAAACAGCGACGACGCCTTGCCTCTCTTTTCCCTTATTAACTTGCTTAATAACGACAATCACGACGAATTGCAGAGGACTAGTACTAGAGCACTACTAAGTGTGAACGAGCGTGACTATGTATCATCGATAACGAATGCACTTGCGACAAAAGAAAAAAAAAACCCCGAAGTAAAACCGAGATAATCGCGAGTGCTTTACTTCGAGAACATTTTTCAATCATTCGAAATTACATGCTAAAAACAAAAAAAAAGGAACAAGTGAACGAAACTAAAATACTGTCGAATACAACGTGCGGAGTGCGATGCAAGCTGACCTCTACAAAACCTTTTTTTTATCCGCGTAATTTTCTATTTCCTTTCATTAATTTACATGTTTCATGTTTTCGATTAAATTAATGATAAAGAAATAATGTTATACAGACGTAATTGTAATAAAGAAATAAATGAAAAACATGTATTAATAAAAGTTTGACCAACAAAACATACGGATTTCTCTTTCCAGGATTTTGTATCCTGTGCTGCTCACGGAATATAAAATTTATTATAATTATAAATATTATATTATATAAATATTATAATCATTATCTTTTGTATATTACAAAAGTTTTTCTTAATTAAAAAAGAAAATAGCTGTAAAGAGTACAAGAGCAGCTTGCATCATACCAGACAGCGCAAATTACGATATTTATATTCATATATGTATATAAATATAAAGACGGGTAACGCGAAAATGGCTGAAAAGCTCGATGCCGCCGGCGTTAGATCGTCGTTGAACGATTCTTCTAAATCATGCTCTTGCGATTTATTCTCAGAAAATCCTCACGCCGTAGACACAGCTTCCAGCGTGACGTCACGTAATACAGTGGCGTCCGACGAGGCTACGATGGAGAGTAAACGAATACGTGATGTGTCAGGGAGGGGGAGGGGAGGGTCGGTTTACATGCTGGACTCGAGTTTGATGAGCTCAGCGATGCCGTCGTTCATCTCCTTCACAGCCTGGAATTCGGTCAGGCCGAGACGGCGCTTGTTGGAGATGTCATAGATGCCGCCCTCAGCCTCGGTATGCTCGCCGCGGGTACCGCGCACCTGTAGATTATACTTGGCCGCGACCTCTTCAAGCTTGGCCTTGTTCGCCGCGAGTTTCGGCACTTTAATATGCACCGAGGCGCGCACCGTCGTACCCAGATTCGTCGGGCAGAACGTCAGGAAGCCGAAGCGATCGTTGTGCGAGAACGGCAGTCGCTTCTCGATCTCGTTTACCGCCGTCACCAAGCGCCGGTATACCTTGAGAATATTAATTAATATTTTAATTTGTGTCAGAATCTTATTGCTAAATTAAATGATATAAATTCCTCAAACAAAATATCCTAGGATATTATGAAAAGAAAATTTTAGATTTTTTAGATTTTAGTGGAAGCTCTTTTAGATACTTTTACTTGTTAATTGAATAATTGAAAACTATGTAGATGTTTAACTCTTAGTAAAGTATTCATTCATATAGTGAAAAAATTTCATTAGAAGAAAATATATTTTTATGTCAATTTTATCATTTCGAAATAATTACCTGTCCGAGATCACCACCCATCTGCATAGAGATGATGCGAAGATGATCCTCTTCGTTGCACCAGACCAGGAAGGTCTTATCATCGTTATGGAAGATGCCACGTCCGGTGGGCCAGAAACGGCAAGCGTTCGCTGCCTGAAGGAAACGGTCGCCCTCCTTGAAGAGGAAGTGATCGTCGATCAGCTTCTGCTGCACGTCCTTACTCATGCCGGTGAGCGGGTAGAAAGTACCCTTCAATTCACCGGTCAGGCCCGACAACGTGCTGGACACCTTCTCTTCCATCTCTTTATATTGCGCCTCCGTTAGACACGGGTTGAATGGATATCCGTCCAAGGAGCGGCCGCATCGCACGCGGGTTGACACGATGTATTCGCCCTGCATAAGAGATGCAAAAATATTATCTCTCTCTCTCAGAATTTTATAATTATAAAATCTAATTACACAATTATTATATGTATAATGTAATAATTACTAATAATTCTAAGATTTAATCATACCAATATTAATTTTTTATATATTGAAACTTGTAACAAATAACAAATGAAATTTTTAGGAACAACTTACGGTGGGATCGAGATTGCCGAAGCAGTCGACGTCACCGAAGTCTTTGGGCGGATGCTTGTCGGACTTCTTGAAGCCGCCGTGGTAGTCGTCGATGATGGGATCGAAGATCTCGGCAAAGACGGTGTACGCCTCGGCGTCGGGCGCGTAGATACCAACGCCGGAATCATGGTTCTCCAGACCGGATTGAATGACGTCCAAGAGAGTGGAGCCGAACGAGGTCTTCTTGGTCTTGAGCTGATCAAAGACGTCCTTGGTCAGATGTTTCTTCAACAGCGATTTACTGTCGGACTCGGCCAGCTTCGCATAGCCGGATTCAAGCTTGTCCAGAACTGCTGCGTCTACCATGTTGTTACTCTTTTTACTGCAACAAAATGTTAAAAGGATCATGTCAAAGATGCGATAATTTTTCATCATAACAATTAATGGAGTATTTTAAAAAGAAAAAAAAATTTATTTCAATTGAAGGATCCGAAACAAAGAATTGTTTCGCCAATCTGTTTGAGGTAATCTGTCCAATTTTACATCTTCAAGAATTTCATTTATACTTGATTTTTTAAATTTAATTTTAAAATATGAAAATTAATTCTCTAAACTTAAACAATCCTTCAGTTGATATTATCTTGCCTTGCTTATTGTGGTGCTTATTGTCGGTGCTCTTAGCTTGCACAATCACAATCTCCACAATCTCCACAGTCTGGGCAGTCTGTGCAGTCTGTGCAGTTTATGCAGTTTATGCTGTCTGTGCAATTTGTGCTATCTGTTCTGTCAGGCTTGCGTGTACAACATAAGTTACAACAGCTGTAAAGTCGTTACATTCATACACAATACGTAAAATCAGTTACATTCATATATACAATGTTGTTTAATTGCAAGTGCAAAGAACTTGAACATCTGTCGCGTTTTGCTCTGAATATCTGATGTTAATCCAATTAAATCAAAATTATTAATCATCTGGCGTAACTGCCATTCGATTTTACTTTTTTTAGCGACATTGCTCTTAACATACATCTTCCTATTTTCTATCCATTATTTGATATATTTCACGTATGCTTCTAAAATTCCTTCGGTGCAGCACGTGTGCCTCATTGTTGGATGTGCAGTACACTTGTACCTCTAGGATGCACTGTAAGTTACAGCTCTATAAAGTGAGTGAAGGACTCAGTGAAACAGTCGCAAAATTTTTCTCTTTTTTTTAAAGAAATTTATATAAATTCAATTTTCTTAATTAGAAAATTGAATTTTTATCAATCACGAGCACAATACGTTACTTCTATTTAAATGAAAGGAAAAGAATAGAGAATGACCCGTTCATAAGTGAATTCCCGTTCCCGAAGGAAAATTCGTTTAATACTTCCAATGAGAAATGGGCGTTACAGATTGGCAACTCTCGATCCACCGAATCCGTGCGAAAGGAATCGAATTCGCAGTTCGCGGAATGCATCCTAGAGTCGAAGGCCGAATGAGCATACATACACGTCGGCGACAACGTCGGCGACAACGTCGTTGTTCACAGTTTGTTGTTCAGTTTGTTGGACAGTTTGTTGTTCAGTTTGTTGGTCTTCCGCCGACTCGCATATACCCAACGACGAGCATACACTGCCCATCGTTCGTCAGAACACGATTATACGCCGATCGTCGCGTCGATTCGAGAATGAGGAGAGACGAGACGAGGACGGTCTTAGCGAGTCATGCGAGATCCTCTACGCGGAACACATGCGGGGCGGACATTGATGTCGCGTTAAACCATCGCGCAAAAATCCGGAGAGACGTCATAAACCCGAGAGACCAGCCTGGCAAGTTTGTTAGATACAATTAAGGGGGGGAAAAAAAATAGCGGGAGCTCGAAAAGTTACTGATATAACCTTGTCGAAGCTCCCTCATGTGAAATTCTCATTAAACGTAGATGCGTTAACGTAGATTCTCGAAATCCCATTTAAACTTGTTTCTTTACATACGTAAAATTCCCACGAATACATCAACGATAATGGCACGTCCATACATTATTACGGATAATAATTTAAAGTATCTCATATCAATAAATATCACACAAATCACAATTAAAATACACCTAGAATAAAATAGATAGAATCTTAAGATAGACTGAAAACTGAGTGACAACAAAATGATAACTCTGAGCACAAAAAATCAGAAGAAACAGAGACGACGAGGAGAGAGCAGATGAGAAAGAGAGAGACAGTCCTCATATCGCTGAGGACTCTCTCGCAGATACATACTCGTCGCCCGACGTGGTATCCTTCGAAGTACATCCGCCCATGTCGCTGCGATGACGAGGAGACTACGGCGACAAAGGACGACGCTCCTGACGAGCGAGAGATGAAGATGGGCGGAGAGGGAGAAAGAGAGGGCGAGAGATCGCGAGCGAGAAAATCAACCAAGTCTCGCCGAGTCTCTCTCTCGCGTATCCTGGAGCGGAGTATCCTCGCACCCGCGATCGGGCAAACCGGCGCGTTTCCGGTGCGCGAGGAAGAGAAAGAGAGGTGTGGAACGCGGGTGTGGACGGAGAATCCGTCTTCTTCCGTCGCTACTACCCTCCGGTCGCGCTGCACCACCCCTCCTCCGCGGGCCGTGAGAAATTCTGATGATGAATCCTGACGAGTTTACCCTGGGCCCGGGCTCGTGGCGGCTCGCGGTAGGTCGCGGTGGGTCAAAGGTCGCGACCGAGAGACCTTTCTCTCGTATTTACTGCCCGTACGTTTCCTCTTCTCTCTCTCTCTTCTGCTGCCCTTCCGACTGCCGCTGTCGCTGGACGACGCCGCCGCCGCCGCCGCCGCCGTCGCTGCCGCTGCCGCTGCCCTTCCGGCTCCCGCGTGTCTCTCCTCTCTCCGGGCAGAGTGTTCTGCTGATGTATGTACGAGGTGATGGTGCTCGCGTTAATTCACGTTGCGTTACGCCGCGCGCTCGCGACACGTCGGCTACTTCCCGGGACCGAGGCGCGATTTTCCACGGTGGCTCTAGAGAGGGGATGATTCTTTCAACCCGCGTGCGTCTTGGAAGCCGAGATCCGGCGGATTTATAAAATGAAATTTGCTTACGAGAAAACGTAGACTTTTCTTACGACCAATTTATATTAAACGCGAGATTGCCAGATTGACTAGTTTAATCCGAATTCTTAAAAAGAGACGGAACCATTTTAATATCGCCGGAAAGGGTCGAAGAAATCGAAAGAAACTGTTTACATTCTTTTAAATTTTCTTTAATCTTTAAAATTTTCTAAATCTTTAAAATTAGACGACTCAAATTAATTGTAAGCGCAGCAAATCGCTGGGCGCAATCGACCAATTAGCTAATGACAAAAAGAATCGCCGGAATTAATATGCGAAAGGGACCGGGGAGACTCTCAGCTCGCGGTTATTGCGAAAAGGAAGAAAAAGGGTCAGCCAGTCTCCCGGCTCGCAATTTGGTCCAATCGAGCGGGTCCTCGTCCCGCTATATAATTCGAAGATGGTATAATGCGCGTAATTACACACTCTGAACGTGACGAGAGACGCCGCGCCGAGAGCCGGCCGTCGCCGCGAGTCGCACGCACTCTAATAGCTCTAACAGGTCCCCGCACTAATGTCGCTCCCGAAGGGGAGGAAATTTACCACATACGGAGGAAAATCATCGAGCGTCCTCCACACCACTCATCGGTCTCCGCGACGCGCAACACGTCGCGGTCTCGCGGTCGGTCGGAAACGTCACGAGGAAAAATCTCGGAGGTCGTAGCCGACGGGGATGAAAGGTCTCTCGTCTCGTTTGCGGCCGGTGTCGAGTCGGTGAGGAAGCAGGCAAAGGGGGGAAAGGAAGGACGGAACAAAGTTTGGCCGGGTGTCGAAAGCGCGACGCAACGTGACGAAAACGTTAAAACGGAAGCACCAGGCACCTCTCCTCGGAGACTCCTCGACGAGGGTCGCTCACACGTTTCCCGCGGCGCTCGGCCCTTTTTCTTTCGCCTCTCTCTTTCTCCCCCGTCCGATCTTCGGCCGGGCGCACCTCTTCAACTTGTTTCGCGACGCGAATATAAAATATACATATAAATATATATATATGTATATATATATATATAAATGTAGATACGTGTGCGGACGTGAGTGTGTCGATCGGTGGTGTAGTGTGCTTGTGCGAGAGAAACTAACTGTCTAATTTGTGCAGATATATATATACAAATATATATGTATATGTATATATATATATCAAACTTTCTTTGAACGGTGAACGAGAATTTTGGTTAGGTGTGTGGTGTGATGTGAACACTACAGTCTCTACGCTATCACTAAGCAGGAGGCGGCATTCTGCGTGCCGCGATCTCTCTCTCTCTCTTCTTCCCTCGCTCTAGCCCTCACGCGCGTTCTCTCTCTCTCTCTCATCCCTCAGCTCGTTATCTCCGTCTGTCGCGCGGCCGGCACGCGCGCCCCTCTCACTCGCTCCTGAGCTCCCTACTCTCTTCAGGGTGGGGCACGCCGCCGTTCGTCCAGCGGCACGGAGGATACCCGGTCGATAGCACGCACCTACACCCACACAACCCCGCGGTGTGGTCCGCCGCCGCCGCCGAGCGGAGAAACTCACGCACACAACATGCATGCATACACACACACATAGACAACACCGCGCACGTACGCACGTACGCGTGCGTGCGCTCCCCCCTCGCGAGTTTTCGGACCCCGAAAATTTCCACCTCCGGCTCCCTCCTACCCGTACCCTTCGCGCTCGGCCATCCGTCGGGATATTAACCAAACATGAGCAATAACAATTATAATATCGAGAAATATATACCGTAATTACGGTAGCCGGTATTGCGTTACGCAAAATCGGGGATTTAATACGGCTGATGCTGCGCCGAAGGTCTTCGACGAATGCCCGACGTTTAATAATCGAATCGCGCCTCTAACGATCGCGGCAGCACGCGGGGAGCTAGCTAGGGCTTAATTCACCGGTGGATTTTATTAATCATTCACAGCGATGGCTGTAACATTACTGGCCACGTCACGGCGAGTTTTGCTTCTTCTCTCGGAGGAGGAGGGAGACATTGATAATTTCTAAAGTCAAGATAATTTTTTCGCTCTTATCAAGACTCAAGTGTCAAGGAATCGCCGCTGGCTAGCGACATAATGAAATTTCTACGACGCTCCGCGTTGATTTATTTAATTGGGACGTGTTTGACAACGACGATCGAACGAGCTATATATCGCTGTCAAGTAGAGTGGAAGTAAGAAAGACACTTGCGAGATCGCATTTTGGAGGAGATAAGGCTCGCCAGATGAAATCCCCGCGAGACCCGTCGCGCTCGCTCGCGAATGTACCTCGACGCCGAAATGTCAGCGGCCGGTATTTCGACGATTTAAAGCCGCGGCTTTAGTCGAGCGCGACGGCCAAGTAGTCGCGGGAGCGTATTAGCGCGCGCGGCTGCTGCAATCGTATCCGTGAAATCGATAGCATCGCTAGAGCGAATGCTCGAACCTCGATGTTTACGGGTAACCCGAGAGCGCGCCCCCTCCGTCAACAGTGTCTTGGACGGATGTGCGCCAGAGCGAATTTCGCGACGACACCCAACATGATAATGCATGTCGCGATATTGCCCCCATCTCGTCCAATCGTTGTTAATAATATCTGCGGACATCTCAGCTTTCTGCATTTCGAATTGTTGTCGGATACGCGTCTTCAAGATTATATTCCTCTTTTGCGAAAACCATGAATGTGCAAATTCTTTGTTTTGCCAAACAGGAACAAGAAAAGGCACTTACTTTTGTTTACTCAAAAAGTGAAAATTTGCACATTCATGATTTTGGCATCAGAAAGACCATATTATCTTTTTCGAATATACTGGCTCCAATAATGGGATCTAACAACTTTTCAGAGAGATCTAAATAAAACGTAAAAATAATTTTTTAATATTATCATATATATATATATATATATATATATATATTTATAATAAAAATAATATCCTGTAAATGAGTATTTTTATATCTAAATACTATATCTAATACTATATCTAATACTATATTTTTATATCTAAATACTATATCTAATACTTGCAGCTTCCATAAAACATTTTCATTGCTCTGTAATCAAAGATTTAAGTTATTACTCTGTAATTTTGAATTTTAATTCTTGAATTCACTATCGTATGTTATTTTTCAATTGAAAACTATTCTAAGAGATTCCGTTTTTTAAATATCTTTTTTGCTTGAGGTAATTTCATCTACAACAGCAAATCCCAAAATTATTTCAAAATGAAAATTTACTGAACAGATGGAGTTAGACGTGCTTGTTTGAACGATATTACTTTTAGAACTTGACTCGTAAATAGCAATATTGAAAGACTATTTCTGCGTTTCGTGTATTATTTTAGATTTTATCGCGCCTTATCAAATTTGAAAGAATTAGATCCAATTGCCGGATCTTGTATTAATGCGCGATTCGTCCGGATATCCGGGACGATTCGGGGCCTCAAGTCCCAACGCGACCACGCGGCACTGGCGAACGCGACGCGTGGTGGGTGGTAAAATTGTCGATTACAGACCGGATGGACGGCGATGGAGGTGTGACAGACCGTAAGATGTCATTTCGTTCAATTAGCTGTGCGTACGCCGTTACATCGTGATTTTCGCGCTCGCTCGCGATGTAAAACGCAACCTCTGCCACGTATCATACGCATTATCACGATATTATATATTCTACGTTACAGCCCCTTACGTATTACCATTTAGCTGTAAATTTCAACAGGAATTAGTCTGCTCGCTGATCACTGAAAAACCCAAGCCGACGTTCGAGCCTAACTTTCACTTGTGTAACGGAAATGAATGAGATAAAAATCGAACGCAGTTGCGTTTAGATAGAAAACGTCATATTTCAGCTCAAAGTTTTATCAGATTGACTTTTGTTAGTCCACTCTGTCAATTTTTAAAGTTATATCTAGATTTCGTTATCTCTTTTAGTCCAAATTACAAATAATTTTACTGTTCATAATACTTGTTCTCTCAATTTATTACTTTATTATCATTAGTTAATTATTTTCTCAATTAAAATACAACGTTTACTGCTAAGGATGCGGTTAAACCGAGCCACGCTAAAATAATGAGCTAATCCTCTACTCGTATGCAGAAACGTGTTATTCTGCGGAATTATCATCGTTATTGTAGCCGGAAACGAGAGGCGGCGATTCAAAAGACTCGTTACTGCGCCTCGCGTCCATCACTTCATTGCCTCTTTAGTCGCGCAGAGAACGTTCAAAAGACTCGTAGGGATTATGAAAGGGCGGCCAAAGTGTCGTCGGCACGAAGAAAGCGATCGCGACGTAAATTTTAAGGCAACATGCAATCTTCGTCCAAACGAGCACGTGATAACCGTATGCAGAAAGATTTCAATCAAAATCTAGTATATTTTCATGCCAAAAGTCTGGCACAATTATACTAATTAATATTAAATCATTATTTATAGTAATCTAAAATGTATTTTTCAATTTATTTATACATGAATAATTTCTCTAAGAACTTTGCAATTATAGCTGCAAATAAATTGGAGAAATAAAATTCTCACACGGTATTCTTTATCTTGTTGCTCAGAGAGAAATGATATAATTTATCGAGGGCGGGATTGCAATCTCGAGTTCTGGGATCGCGTTCCTCGAGATAAAATTATCGCGACACCGGGTATTCGATGGCAGGAGCGATAACGATTTGTTGATGCATTTTTGACGATCACGATCAAAGATAATGATGGAGCCTTCGTCGAGACACCACGACGCGACGCAGCCTTGCTTTAATCGCATTTTTCATTTCTCGTATATCTTATGTAATGATTTATTTCGTCTCGCGAAAGCGAAGAGTCAATATTTGAACCTCGCAAAATAATGATATCTCACGGCAGTTAAACAGTGCTTCGTTGCAACGTTTTATTTTTATCACCTTAATTACCTTTCATGAACAAGTAGACAAAATTTTGCTGCGATAAAGACGCTCCACAATCAGCGGTGTATTTTAAAATTTTTACCGTAAATATTAATATCTTCAAAGAAAAAAAATTAAATTTTTTTCTCACAATTCTTATATTAATAAAATATATAATAGATCGATAGTTTTTAAGTATTTCGTTGTAAAAATAAATGGTTATTAATTTCAAATAATTTATTTTTGAATCCCTCGGCAATCTTGAGTAATTCTTCAATATCATTTCTGTTCATCTTGTCTCATGTGCATGTACGTGTGATATTGCATATCCTTAGATTCAGAAAAAAATACAAATAACGTAATCAATAGCAGAGATATTTTTCGATCGCAATAATTAAAATCGATAAAATTAGCAACGGCGACATTGCGCTAAATACCGGCGAATAGCTACTTATAATTAATCGCGTAATCTTTATTTGTACGAGATGCAAATCTTGCGAGAGACTGGCTGATGTTTGCGACACGATGTTTGCGCGGAGTATTAAGAGGACAACTGTCACGATGACAATTCGTAATATCGATCGTACAGGCTCTCACTGCAACGCGTTCGCTTGGTGCAAAAATGTAACGGCAAAAGGGCTCGAATGTGCATTAATCCGTTACTAAAGTAAAAATATATATAGCACGATTAGATGGGGTTTATAAAATTCCAACTAATCTAAGAGATTAACTCGTATAATTTTTAAAATGTTTTAAATTAGTTTCCTTGGACCAAAATTATAGCAATAAAATTAATGTATTTAAAATAAAAGAAAATTTTTTTTACTGAAATAGTACGCAGAACAATTGTGAAAATATATTGTTTATAATTTAAAAAGAGTTTGTCATACCGATTAATCTTAGGCAGATTAATTGTTTGATCACATTGATGTAACATCAATATTTTGTTAAAAAAAAAAAAAAAAAGATTCTAATAGTCAATACTTAAAAATAATATCCATAAATTTTCCATTTTCCATAAATTCCTTATTAGTAATAAGTCATTATTCGTTTTATATAAATTAAGTTTCTACAATTCTTTTCTTAAAGATAAATTTCTTTCGCGTTCACAGTAATATTGTCTGTAGATTTAATGTAGATTTAAGATTATATTCTCTTTATATATTCAATATTTCTTAAGAAGGTAGGACGACTCTCTTCCCCCATCATCGAATAGTACCGTGTATTTGCGACGCGAAGCGCCGACGACGTGTCCAGTCGCCGGATGCGAGCGTTTCAGGTCAGTTCCGCTCAATTCCGCGAAGGAATGAAGCTGAATTATTGCGGATTCCGTGCGAGCGCACGTTCGTTCGCGGCACTTCCGCGATAACCGTGAGGCCTGCCTCCGCAATGACGCATACAACACACTGCGAAATTATGTCGGGCGAACGTCGTGCGAATTAACGCGCCATTTGCGCGCCACTTGGATCTGCTTTGCATAATCCTCCCCCGCTTTAAGCCTAGTGTTCGCGCGAGAATAATTCTAGGAAGCAGAGAGAATGTACAAGGGGTGTAAAAAAACAAATGGGGTTAATTCGCTCCGCGACGCTCTGCAGCAATCTCCAGCGCGATATGTTTATTAATATGAATTCGAGATTGGCTCTCGTTAATATCCCTTTCGAATGGATACCAATTATTAAATGCGCAGTTCGCGGACTTGGCTTCTCTTCCATCTTCTTGGAATTCTCGCAAGGGGATTTCGCAAAGTCGGCAATAAATTTGATAATTTAATGAGAAAAACTATTTAATGAAAAATAAATTGATAATTTAATGAGAAATAAATTAATTCTACATAAACTGGAGACAAAGAGACGCCACGCTTTGTTTGCGAAAAAAAATCTCAGGTACAAAGACAGAGATCGCTCGCGGTTTGTTTTTATTTTTAGAGTCCCACCTCCGCGAGATTACGCTTTGTACGTTATGTAATCGCAGTTGCGAGACCCGGGCGAGGTGAGAGAAGACAAATCGGTGCTTCAACAAGAGAAAAACGGGAGATAGCTTCCCACTGCCGCTCGCGTGAGCGAAAAATTAATCAATATGAAACAAAGGAATCGACTCTCGAGAATTTTCTTCTCTCGCGAGGATGTCCGTGACCCTGCAGCATGCAACCCTTACTGCCCTTACATCGATTCAGGGTCGAGCATATCTTCGCGAAAAATTCGCAGCGAAATCTCTAATGGGGACGAAATTTGTAATTTCTCGGATAAAACTAATTAAAACGAATTAGATTTTGCATTTCGTTAAATTTAAGCGTCTTTCAAGATTGCGAAATGGGGAATGAATTTTAGAAACGTACACGAGTGATGTGATTCTTAGCTTCAAGGATGGATGCAGTCAATCAGAAATGATTGAAATTTGAAATTACTAATTTAATTTCCTCGGAAATGAAAATTTCGATTTCGCAAGATTGATTTCGCCGACTGCGAATCTGCGATTGACGCAAGCTCGCCCTTCGGGAAAGGAAGGGTGGGCACCTCTCTCTCCCGGGGAAAACTCTTGGATCCTGCGAGAGATGCATCTATTGATCCATGCACTCGCGTAACCGGCACTCTGCAACATCGCGCTATCTGTCGACGACTTGTCGCAACACGAGGAGGATTTGATAACTCGACCGATAAGCAATCTGCATTTTGTTGATCGATGATCTCTCGCAGAGACTCTCAACCTTTGGAGTCACTTTGATCAAATTTTGATTAAAGTAATCAATGATTAACTTTCATATTTCTGTCGATCGATATAATAATCTCTTTCTTTCTCTTTTTAATACAAAATATGTTTTGTATTGCTACGTTGGTAACTGTGTTGGCTAAGTTAATCAATGATTAAATTAACTAAAATTTGATCAAAGTGTCCATTTCAACGAAGATTAACTTTAACTTACTTTTCATTTTTTTCTAGTTCTAAAAGTTATAAAAAAAATCAAAATAATTAAAGCCAATCTACATTTAAAAAATGGCTATCAATGAAAGAACCAAATTCTGTTGATAAAAATTATTAAAAAAAAAAATAAAATTTTTTGAAAAAATCTGCAAGACGAAGATTTAAGAAAATATACAGAGGAAACGCAATTCTGATGAAAGATACGAAACAGATTGCAGATCATCATGAATAAATGCAGAAACAAGCAAAGCAGTCTCGTAATTCTCGCAAGAGATAGAGTACAGATCATTCTAGATAAACGCAGAAACAAAAAAATTATTCTCGAATCACGACACTTTTCATTTTAAAAACAACATCTCATTCCTCCGGCCGGCATTAAAGAAATACTTTTGTATCTCTTTTATATTACAAAAAAAAAATCTAACATTTAAATTTTTCATCGTAATTTCCAATATTTTAAATTTTAGTTTCCGTACTGCGGCAAAGCTTGTCGAATATATTTTTACGATTACGTTAATGACGGCTTAGCAGAAAACAGTTGGCAGTTGCACGGCGCGACCGTTATGCAATACGGAAACCCGGCACTCTAAATCCGGCGTGTAACACGCAAAGCTACAAATTGAGATCGTAAACAACACAGGCTTCTGCTTGGCCACGGACAAACTGCTTTATTTCTGGACAGACGCGCCTTCTTCCCGCGAGAGATCCGTTGCACTTGAATGAAGTGCGATTTCAATTCGCGGAGATCATGACATTGCAAAATAAAAAAAACCTGCGAAAAGAATGAAGAAAGCGCGAGTATCTCGCGAGCAGTCGTGCCTCGAAAGAATTCACCTCGAAAATCCTAAAGTAATCTCCGTGAAATTCCACAGAAATTGAATTTTTCTCGATTGAAAATCCAATTTTCGCCGCTTAAGCGTAATTTTTTTTATTTACAACTGCATAAATCAAATTGCATTAAACTTCTAAAGTAATTTCGAGTTCTTCCGTAGGTTCTGCTGTGACTATACGGTCAAGGCCACACCTCGTGCGTAAAACTAAAGACGAAATGAATCGTTATGAATTATTCGAAGACTTTATAGCCTGGACAATCTCACACTATCACCAATGTTATCCGAGACGCGTCCTATCTATCCAGCTTTCATCGATAATACCGAAGTATAGAGGAAGAGGTTGATAGCGTAATGAAATTATTAAATTTCCTGATTGCTTTCTCGAATCAACGATCGACGGAAATTTCGATATTATACCGCCGACATAGAGCAGAGTGTAATCAACGATTCTCCCGCGCGACTTATTATTCTTTCTCGTTACGTCATTAAAACGTCCGACGAGTATCCCGTTTAATCTGCCCAGATGCAAAAGATAAAATACTTTGAATTTTAAATAGGTAATACCGTCGTAGGGATGATGCGTGGCTCCGCCGTGGCTACCGCGAGTGATTAGTAACGGAAGGCTCCACATCCCGTGTATATCCTATTTTTCGAACGCCTACCGATTAGAGATCAATTCCTCTTCTGGAGGAGAACCGGATTTCCGTAATCAGTAAGAAGGAGAAGGTAAGGCACAATGTACCTAACTGATTGTAAGTCTGAGTGCCACAGGCGGGCTTCGTTGAGAATCGCCGCCACCCTCTTAGCATTATTATTATTATTATTATTATTATTATTAATACCGCCGTAATACCAATTAAAACCTTTGAATTTACAAGTGAATTATAATTGAAGATCTGAGGCGTTGATATTTTGACGTGTGCGTGTGTCAGAGCTCATCGCGCGACTCTAATAATAGACGCGGTAACATTAATCACGCCTAAATTTTACGGGATAATATCGTCGACCCTCGAATAATCCCCCGTCGACAGGTGTTTGCCCTTGCGGGTATCTTATCACGTTACATCAGCGGGAAGATATTAACGCACTCGTACGGTTACGCCGCGAGAAATTATAAATAAACGCCTTAACGTGATAATATTTATATCCATACGTGTTGCATTACTTACGTTATAAATAAACGCCGATATGATGCTCGAGATATGAGAAAAACCTGGATTTAATAAACATTTTAAATATGCGTTTATAACCATTGAATAATAATCTATATCCTCAATATCTGTTTAATGAAAAAATAATCTACTTAACTGAATGAGGAAAGAAAAATCCGCGAGAAAATACCAAAAAAAATCGTTGATTACAAGACAGATTTCTGCATTTATTCAAACGTTACGAAACATTATACTTACTCCGGAAAACAAATTCGTTGATGCGAATTATCCAACTTCCGGAATTACGGAATCGATACGAAATAGAATGTCTGGAGTGTGCGATATTACGTATATCGATATTTGAGATGATTCTCAGTAGTAACTAATTATACAGGATGTGCCAATTAGTCGTTAATTAAATCGAAAGAAAAATCAAATTTGAAAGAGGGATAACTTTGTGTTTGTAATTTTTTTTCAAGTTTGCATCACGAATTTACGATTGACGTGTACTCACGAAACAGATTCTTTTTTCCTGTGCTTCTCTCACCGAGCACTCTCCGTAGGCACGTCAGCGTGCCAGGTATAAAAGTCAGTAATGTGCGAGTAGGAGGCGTGCCACATCTGGCCTTAAAGAATCGAGAAACACGTCACTCGATAATGCGCTTGCCTGCAACTCGATTTAACACGTGGCACATGCATGAGGTAAATCATGTTGCAAATACTTTTTGCAAGAACACCGAAGAATACGTATAATCGCGTAACATAAAAATTAATAAAATGTAATAAATAGAATGTCGTTCTAGATTTTTAATAATTTTAAAATAAATCTTTGTGTCGTTTATAATAGCTGCAATCGATTTCTGTCTACATTCGAGAGAGAAATAAAATTATGAATATAAATTATAACGAATTTGTAAAGAATATATAATGTTGAATGTAATTATGCAACATATAACGTAATAATAAAGTTTTGCGTATGAACCCCTCATATTTTGAATAAAGTGCATACACTTTTATTTACTACCTCTAAAGAATAAGACTGCTTTGTTACGTTTTTACACACTCTTCCTCTCAAGTGTATCGTATCAGTAACAATGCGTTGTGTTGTTAAATCAAGCACATTCACAATAGAGTTTCATATATCGTACAGCCGCGTATAAAGCTCATCTAGAATTACTCGAAGGAACGCGACCGATCGATGAATAAAATCGAGCTACCGCGAATAGTCATTTCTGAACGGTCGTAAGTTTACATAAAGCTATACACTCAATAGGCGTGTATTTTTAGCTACAATCACTTGCGGAGACGTTTCTAGTATTTTGTGAAATTTTACATATTTCCAGTCGTTAAAAATTCTAATTATTAATTACAATTAATAATAGTTATTAATTTGTAATTAATTACGTAATTATATATATATTCGCATTTAATCTACACTGAGAAAAAATATAGTTACTTTTGGCCTCAACCATAATTTTATATTTCTAACAATATGATTAACTTAACTATATCCATCATTATGTTAACCATAATTACCATTAGAAGTTTAAAATTGTGGTTGAGATTAAAAGTACTATATTTTTCTCTCAGTGTACACACTTTGTATATTAAAAAAAAAAAAAATGCACGCCCCTGTATAGCACATAAATCTCTTGTTTCCGGTTGATTTGAAATATCCTGCAGCATTTGAGATCTATCGACCGCGAGCATCTCTGAACTTACGTAACTGTCCCGCCGCGCCGGGATTCTTGCGCGCGAATCTATAGGTACATGAGCGGCTCGATCTGTCAATGCACTCTCGAGCGGAAATTCGTCGCAACGCGACGCAACAATTTGCATGTTCGATCAGCGTGCCGAGCGTTCGATCGTGATGATCGAACAACGGCGAGACCGATATCGATCATCAGCCGGAAATGGGAGGCGCCGCGATCAGGGAAGATAATCCTCCGAGAGAAGCGCGGGGAAGGATAAAAACCCTAATTATCCGTTATAATCACTTCTAGCCGGAATTGTCGAATCAATTTTTGAAAATCTAGCGGAAAGGAAAAACCATCGCACGTGGTGAACGTCCGGCCGAGAGCTGTCGTGGAGATAATGATGAAATATGACGTGTACAACGTTCACAGTCCATGCACTTTTGTAACGTTTTATACATTTTAACGTTAACCATATCCTTTCGTTGGCGACCAATGCAGGCTTAAGTATCGCGGCATCTTTTTTTTCTCTTTCGTCGTAAAACGATTGACGTAACGTCGGCGCGTAGCTCATTTAACGACTGCAAACTGCCCTCGTATAAATATTTGCGCGTCGCTAATTCATAATATTAGCCACGATGATGGGTCGGCGAGCTGACTCGAGTTAACTCGCCGAGCACAGCGTTGTAGAAACGCTTAGTCGCCCTCGAATATAAACTCGCAGACGCGCGTGACGAGCATCCTGCGGTACCAAATCGAGAAACGCGGCCGCGCCAGGTACGTCGCGTGACGATAATTGGTATAACAATCAAATTAAATCAATCAAATCAAATAATAAAAAAAGCTAAAAAAAATAAAGTAAAATAAAAAAACTCAAATAACAATACAAATGTGATAGTCAATAATAAATACAATATAAATAAAATTAAACGGTGCGCGTGAATTGAAAAATAAAACCTCTCGCGAAAGACATAATCGACATAAATATTCGATCGAAAAATATCGCTACGGAAAATTGGCGAAATTGTTACGGGCGAAATCGCGATTTCAATTTCCTAATTCTGGAAGGAAGGAAGGAAGGCATCCATAATCCTGAATTGTCGAGAAATTCCAAGCGTGACGATCGCGAGTGATGCAGACTTATCGTTGCGCGCGCGCGCATGTTTAAAACACCGCCGTCATTTCATTTCTTGGAATCTCGGTCGCCGGCGAACGACGTCCCGAGCCGAGTCACCGATGATGACACGACGAGAGCAGTCGCGTAAAACGCCGTCATTATCATCGATCGTCGAGGAGCACAGCGGCACACCGCGATCAACCCGAGGTAGATCGGGCGTTTCCTGATTCAGTTAGTTACGCAATTCGTCGGATCTCGCGATTTGCCTCGTCGCGGGCGAACTACGTGCGACGTCGGGTCTCATTGTCGAGGACTATCTCGCCGCGCAGCGGCCTGGAACCGCCGTGAATTTTTCCTGATTTCAGTCCGTATTTTCTCTGCAAATATACGGGAGCAGTTCCCGCTGAGGTTTCGCCGAGAAAAATGAACGTATCAAGGGTAGACTTGCAAAAAAAGGTTTCCTCACTTCTTTTTTTTCCCCCCTGCGCGATTCTTACATAGACAAAAGAAAGAAAAAGAAAGTTGGATGCATCAAGGAGATGACGAATCTAAGTAGCGATTTTTTTCAAGCTATGCGACCGACGTTGCGTCTTATCGATTGTCATCCTTATCCTATTACGTAAACGCCTCTAGTCCCAAATTTTTGTCTCGGCTCTTCGGCCGTCACTTCGGCGAAGCGGCAACTTCAGGCGCATCGATATCGACGTGACAAAAAACTTTCACTGTAACATGGACGAATGATCTCGAGAAGATACCTCTCGAGACGGAGTAACGCGGTTCGACCGATACAAAGGATCGAACTCAAAGCGATATTCTTAGCGCAATTCAATTGAAAGAAAACTGATGACGATCGCCACGTCGCAGATACCGGCTCAGACGGTATCAGATTTCGATCTGTGCCATCGGGCGACCATAACCTCGGTAACTCAAAGGGACGCGTCGCGACTCGGCGGGGAGAAGGCCCGGCGAGTGGACGGTGCCGGCAAAACCGGTATTAGGCGAAACCTTAATAACCCTTATTCAGCCTTATATTAAACCACACGATTGAGCGCGACTGAAGTAACGGAAAACGCGCGCGCGAAGCCCAGTCTCTGCAAGGGAGAAACAAATGGGCGGAAGCGAACGGAACCACCGCCGCCGGTTCCAGTTCTACGGAAACCGTGCGGATTTACGGATCGTGATCATGAGAGTACTGAAGTTGCCGAATCGGCGATGACGCGCGGCCGAGCAGATGCGCGAACCGGTTCCAAGAATCCCTCTCCCTCTTGCCCCATGACTCACCTTCGGCACAAAAAACGGCGAGAAGCGACGACGAGGAGAAATCGCGTAGCCTATCTTCAGGATCCACGGACGGCAACACACGTACGTTGCGCGGGTCGGAAACGAAGTGGCGCGGCACGGCGCGCCGCGGAATCCGCTCGCCGCTCGCGAGTGTGCCTCTCCTCCCGGCTCGGCCAATCGTCGCGCCGCGCGCGGCCCCCACCGTCGCGCGCGCTCTCTCGCCGGCGCGTCCAATTCCGCCGTTCCGCTATTTCCGCGGAGAAAAGTTTTCGGTTGCTACCTGGGACTTCTTCCGGAACAGCATCCGGAACGTGCCCGCCGACTCGCCACGCCGGAGAGCGCGGCGGGCACGTTCTGTGCCCCGCGAGAGAGGAACGAATGGAGTGGATTATTTCTCTTTTTCGTTCGATCTTCCCTTTCGCCCCGACTTTTTTCTTTCTCGCCGTGTTGTTTTTTTGCACTCAAAATTCAATTGAATGTGATGAGCGAAGGGAAAGAAAGAGGCGAGATAAAAATCGGAGGGAAACTGAAAAAGAGCAGGAAAAGTACAAATAAATGTCTACCGAAAAACATATTTTTAGAATAAAAGATAGAAATGTGAATATTACTCTCTCTCTAAATTAAGACATGTTAATTAAAAAATTTTAATTATTCGTTGAACATACTAATAGGATTTTTAGAATCTATATTGCGCGCAGAATGAATTCATGTAGAATGAAATATATAAATATCTTAATATATTATATGTGAAATTATAATAAAAGAAAAAAAGGACGACGATGTTAATGAAGGGAATTAAGGAAACAAACCGAGTCGTCGTAAGCTAGATATCGTAAAATAAATGTGAATTTTATTTTATTTTAGACATTGACAATAATATTAAAATGTTTGTAAATATAGCATAAAAATGTTCTCGCGGGAGTACATTTAATAAAAAGAAGTGCATACTAAGAAGTTTTAACGCGATACATCTCAAAATGTCAAAACATGTTGAAAAGGTCGTTTGCTTTTTTATCATCGATCAAGAGACAAACGAACTCGTCACTCTTCGGCTCGTATCAAGGCCAAGGTCTGGCCTCTTCGTCATCACGTTGGTAGGCAACTGTGAGTTTACGAGCTCCGATTCATTGGATGTGCCAACTTAACTCTTTGATTGCGTGACCTCTGTTCGTTTCGTACCAATGCAAATTTTCTTTTAATCTCGATTTAACATTTCATGTCTAATTCTAGAAAAAGACAACAAGTAAATTAAATCGTAGAAAAACGGACATTCGATGAGTTGCATCCGATCAACTCACCCTTTCAGGCGTTCTATTCCTTTTCTTCGCAAAGAGCATGATTCTCGAATTCATAAGATCTTGTCAGAGATTCTTTTCGCAGATATCACAATTTTAAAATTTAACTCGTTTATTAAGGACCAATTTCACCAACCACGATTAAACTAACCGATAGTTAAAGTTAGCAGAATGGCCAATAAATATATCCATTAAAATGTCGGGCTATAAATATGACAAAATTTTACTATCTATTGACTACCCTGCTTACTTTAACCGTCGGTTAGTCTAACCGTGGTTGATGAAATTGGCTCTTGGCGAGGATTCTCGTGTTTTTGATCTAACAACAAGTCCACTCTTCGATCCACTCTTTGAGATTCATCACGAACTCTCGATTCTCCCTGCGTTATTTTAATCCGCCGCGCGAAACGCCTTGGTAGCGCCGCTTTGAATCGGCTCGACGCGATCCCGCGGTTTCGCGTTCCGTCGTTCCGATATCCTCGGGATATATGGGTCACCCGGCGGTTTCCGGGGAACGGTGGGATCCTCGTGGGGGATGGAAGTGCTGTTACGAAATCAGCTGTGCGTCCGCTCGGGTTGTTCTAGGTCGCGCCAGCCGGGACCCCCGTTTCCACCCCCGTGGAATAACGGTGGGGAGACTAAAGGTCGCTCAGTGGGTAGATCAATACTAAACTACTACCCACGTACCTACCTATCTACCCTCCTCCCTATCGCGCGCTAATAAGAATATCTAGAGAGGATTAAAATTCTCTTTCATCATCGGAAATCTTTCGCCGCCCCGTACATCCCCCCCATTTTCCCCATGAACATTCTCATGTACGCAATAATCGTTTCATCAACGGGCCACTTGCGACCTGCAGCCCTTACGCGGGATATCTCCCCTTTCTGAAATGGATCTTTCCTCGGGGCGAATTTAATGGTCGTGATATTAATTAAGAGGGTTTTTGCAAATAAAACTTCGAGAAAATGGAATATTGCCCTCCAACTAATCCCACGTGGATTTCATTTTGACATGATTTTAATTGTGGGCTTTATTATTTCAAGATATTTTCGATACAGAAAATTAAATTAAAGCAGAAAAAAATTGCAGAGAAAAAAAATTGAGAAAGAAACGACTCAACGCGAATCTCGTTTTGATACGCGTATATATTTAATTGGACGCTTTTAATTGTTAAAATATTCAGTGTGGAAAACTAAGAGGTGATTATTAAATGAAAATAAACGCGAGGTGAACGAATATTAATTTCAATTATGATTTCCTGCGTCTTAATTGAGTTAATTGTAGCAAATTGAATTACGTATAATGATGTTTGCGAAGGCATTCCATTAATCGCGTTCATTCACCGCATTCCACGTGCGATTTTCTTGGGGATTTACCTGCGGTAAATATTTGTTTTCCCAAAGTGTTGCGTAGCGCGATATCGACGGGGTCTATTTCTATTTTCGAAAAACAACATGATAAATCGTGTCAGTTGGTTCAGCGGGACAATATGCCTGCAATATTTCAACGAGAGATTCGGATCGCGTTTCACATACATACAGTACAAAAAATTCGATGGAGATAATTATTAAAAAAATTCCAAGAATTATTAAAATGGTACAAGCAAAGCATAGATAAAAAGCATTCATTTCTAGATCTGGCTCAAGTTGAGACAGAAAAAAAGAGAGAGAGAGAGAGAGAGACCACTGTCAATGCTAAGCTCTCGTTACGTAATGCCTGCTAACGTGCGTTGGACCAAGTACACTCGTTTTCCGCGGAAATAAACCGAGCCGAGCCAAGAACGCGCTGGCACCTTGGACACACCGCTCGAGTCGATTTCTTGAAATTTAAACGAGATTACATTCCACTCGTGGACGGAATGTGACGCTACCTAACGACGCGCGCGTTTTCGCGGCCGTTGCTCGATCGAGTGAGAATCACTGGCCCCCAGGCCTCTCGGAGAACAGTCTCGACATCCGGTCGTCGAGACTGATCGCCTTCGCAGAGTCCCCGCCCAGGAAATATTGCAATTCGACGCATAAAGCCATCCTTATTAGACCGGCGATTTATATATCGTTTAGAGACTCGCCAGGTGCCCCCTCGCAGCAAATGTACTTATCGAAAATGGATTCTCGGACGAGGATATTGAGTCCATAATTTCCGAAATCCAATTTGCAGGCAACCTCGGGCGTGAATCTCGTAACTTATCTCGAATTTAGCGTGTCTCAAATTCTTCGAATATATGTAATTTGAAATGCCCATCTCTCACCTCGAGATTCAATGGTTCCCCATTAGTCGAAAAGATTGTGCGACAAACGATCGTGATACACAAAGTATCTTCAGCAAGAAGAAAAAGAATTTATCGCGAAGCTACTTCGGGATCGGCGAATCCGTTGTTTTCACCGGCACGTAACAAACGAAACGATCAAACGGGCGGTGGTGCTGTGACAGTGAAGCTACGACCGTGACCCCGTTACGCGATAGCGCGGTGTCCGCGTAAAACGAGAGGGAAATGAGAAGGGAATTTGTTCCCCAGGTACTTCGCCAAGATACTTGGCCGAAAAACGATTTTACCTATGCCGGTGGACGTTATGTCATAAACGTGGGTGACGAGACGAGACGTCTTCAGGACAGGAGCCAATGCCCGGTAGGTGTTCGTTTATGGCGAGTCGTCTGCCAAGTGAGAAACAGAATTTTCTCCATTCCTCCCGTGCACTCTCATTATCGGGCTCGTATATGAAGAACTGGCAGCCTCTCAGTCAAAGCTCAATTTACTGTAATAAATTGTTCTTATTATTTCTAAGCGAATGTAATAATAATTATATAAGTATATAATCGAAAAAGGCCGCAATTAGCTGACGACTGACCCACAGATTTATTACAACTAAATTGAAATAATTTAAAATTAAAATTAAAGTAAAAACAAGGTAATGAGAATGAACACAGATATTAATAATTTTAATTTTAAATTATTTTAATTTAGTTGTAATAAATCTGTAGGCCAGTCATCGCCTGTTTTCGGGCTTTTTCGGTTGTCGGCTGTGCCGTCGTGAAACTTGGAATCCTAAGTATGTCTCAAGGAAACTAATTGCTATATCTGTTAATTAGAAGTTTGCTTTTCTAATTAAAATTAGATGATCTGTCGTCAAAGGGATGAATAGCTAATAACGACGGAATCAGGTATCGGGCGAGCAGCTAATGAACAGAGAACTAGATTTAGCATGGAATCTCTCTCCTAGATCTCTGCTAGAATTTCTAGCATCATGATCCTATGTGAAATCGAAATACGTTTACGATTCCGAATGCGCGCACCGTGACGGGAATCATTTTGTTTCTTTTTATTTTTCTACTTGTTTGCGCGCTCCGGCCATCGCGACGGTGATAAATCTTTGTAGCACAGTCGGCCCAAGTGATCACGTGGCTTTCGGCCGTCATCTGGATGGATATTGTCTTTCTTATGGGGCTATTAAGAGTTCAAGGAAACAGGCGGTGAACGCGTGACTCATGCGTTTATTAAACAGAATTTATTCATTCCTTCAGTTTATTATTCTCGTGTCAAGAAGGTTAGATATTATTGTCGTTTTATAATAATTTTTTGATGATTTTTTGATAATTTTATGATGATACTATAATAAAATTAAACAATATAATGGCAGTAATATATAACATAATAATAACTTTAATAACATATAATCAAAAGAGATAAAATAAAGACTGTGGTAACTTGGAATATTAAATGCGGATTTAGCGATAAATGTTTTTATCGAAGAATGAATGCCCGTTTGAGCGCAAGGTGGTACACAATCGATTGAACGCGTCAGCTTCATAGAACATAATTGCGTGTTGTAATTGCAAACATCCGATGAATCAGTCCTGTGGATTCAACCGTGAAATTAATTATGTTATCCGGCTGAGAGACAAATCTCGGGTTGCCAAGATCTCGGAGCTGAAATTAATCCGAAACCGCGGTCGCCGAGGCAGAGCAACCGTACATCGGGCGATGCAGAAGGAGTTGGAATCGAAATGTAGAAGAAGTTAAAACGAGCTGCCCGTGACGCGCGTATGCGCTAATGTCTTTGGAGACGCTCGCGAAAAGGCACACGTGCCACATCTCTCTGCGGCGCGATTACATAAGAGCAGCTGTATCACGCGCGCGCGCGCTCGCGAATCGATATCCGGAGGTCTTTTATCACGAAGCGATTGCCTTTCAGATACCTTGCTTGGTTTATGAAAGATTAAAGTATACCGAACATCTCTCATTTATCTTACGTTTCTTACGCCTTTCTCAATTACATTGAGAAGAAGGTCCTTTAACAGTTTCCCAATCAAATCAAATTCCAATCAAATTCTGTCCGTCCAAAATGATTAATATTTTTAAATCCGAAATAGCGCTGCATTGTTATGAGTTTTATGGAATACTTGGTATGTGTGATTATTTAAAGCAAAAATAAGCTTCCGAAAATTATTTTTCCCTAAAAATATCAGATTTGAAAGCTGTCGAATTAGTAGTAGTGTTCGTGCTCGTTGTATTTCTAGAAATTCCATTGTAGATGCATTGTGATATAATCGAGTAAATTTTCCATGTCACACACGTAAGCTTACTTCCGTTGTTATCGCGTGCGTGACAATCACCCGACGTCTTATCTGATGTTTAGAAAGTCAATAAATGTAACAAATTGATATGATAAAACACGCGGATGGATTAACGCCTCACCTTCATTGATATACGTAAGAATTCAGATAATAAACGTCTAATCAATAATTATCACGCAGTGATTATCCGCGCAATCATTAATTACCAGACGGTGAATATCTAGAAAATATTAACAGAAAAGTTATTACAATTTATTTATTTATTTTTTTTTAATTTTAATTTTCTACAAAAATATGTTTTATTTTAGATTAGTGATAAATAAATAAATTTATATGATAATGCGAGCTGTTCGGAGCACATAAAGCTTTAAATATTATCACATGGAATTTCTGAAATATTTCCTTCTATTTCTTATTTTTCTTGGCTGTGCCAACAACGGTGCTTGTTTACTTCTAGCCAACGCTCGAAATTTATTCGTTACTAATCTAAACGCTGTTTTCATGTCACTTGCAACGATACATCGAGAAACTATTTGGCGACATTTATATTTTATTCATTCGTATACCTTGCAAATCGAGGATTTTATAATTAATGACGTTGTTCAGCTGAACTGAACTTTTGACGTTAATAATGTTTTGTTAATCGGTTGATTTCCTGTCCCGCGTGCTAACTTTCCACGGCAAAGTACTCACTCTCCAACGAATCCCCAGGAAGCTACGAAAACGATCTATTTTCGAGCTCGCTGTTGTCAGGCGGGTCTCCGACTCTCTGTCACTTTGCAAAGGCTTTCAAAAAGAACAGAGAATAACTCTCAAAACAACGAAACAATTGTAACAAATTATAGTTAATATATTTAATTATGAAAGATTAAATACAAAATTTGTCAGCAGGTTGCACGAAGAATATTAATTTATTTCAGCATTTATTTTCTGCCTTCCTTAGAATTCTTTTCTCATGAAACCTTAGCAGAGATTTCTTATCTCCGCAAAAGTATCCAACGTCCCGATTTTATTTTCAGAGGAGAGAGTGCGGAGGGCATCGATCAAGATTTTGTTTCGTCCGCGCAGCGTATTATTCTTGCTGCGCTATACGTTCTATTCGTTAGCCCTATCTTATTTCTCACTTCGGCTAATTCCATCACGGCGGACCCGGTGGATTGACCTCGCAACGAGAAACGTTTTCCGACGTCTCTCTATGCGATATTTTGAGACGTTTGACGTCCCGTCTAGCAATTCCGTGCAACGTTCGACGAATATCCCGATTTTACTTTCACGTACTTCGCTTCAGGTCACAGTGACTTAATAGACTTTCAAATGTACAAAAATAGAATGCAGAAAATGAGAAAGACACGCGTAACACGCGTACATTAAATTATATTTAGAGGATAATAATGAGATGAATTATTTCATGATAGCATAAATAATTGGTGAATATAATAGGAATAAATGTGTACAATAAATTTTGTAACATAAGAAAAATGATTAAATAAAATATATAAAAAGAGAGACAAATATTTATTACAATTAAAGACAAATATTTGTATTAATATCATAAATATATTATTAAGTTTTTAAACTTATTTTAATGCTTAGAATGTGAAGATTACAGGAAACTTTGATTAAACTTTAAATAATTCAATCAGTGGTTAGTCTTTATCAAATAATATTTGCTCTATTTCATTTATTTGAAAAGAATTATTAGTTTCTTGTTATTTAATCTTTAAGAGAAAAAAGATTAGATTGCAACTAATTATATAGATAGAAATTTTGCTTTTATTCTTAAAAAAAAAGATAAAAAATCGAGATTGATGTTAATCTACAATGATAGAAATATAGAGATAAAAAACAGTAGTGGTACTTCCCAAAGTTGTCGTTAGGTGTCGCCACGTGCCGCTTTCAGCACCTAACTAAAGTCGGTCGATAAATATGGATCTTCCACTTCTCAACTGGAATCTCTTGCTAAATTCTAGCAAAATCACACGAATGCAACTATGTTTATAAATAATGGTAAAATATTCCATATTATCCCATTCAGTAGAAAAATTTATTATGCCACACCTTAATTCAACATTTCTTTTGAAAATAAATGGAGTAAAATACATATAATTTATCATATTTGCAATATTTTTTCAAATTATCGTAAAACAGTTTTAATTTTTTAGATAAACTATAATTTTTACTTAAATTATTTTAGCATCTAATGTAAAATTAAGAACAATTTTTGCTCCCCAATACTATATTATTACAACGACTTATTCTGGATGTAGTATTATTTATTAATTATAGTAATATAATAATCGTTCCATAACACTTCTGTAAACATCTCACACCCCCGTGATTACATACATTTGCCGGCCAACTTGTGGACCCACATGATTCGTGAGAACGCGATTTCACATACGGCGAATCGCTTTCTCATGACGTGTCGTTGAGGGCAAAAACGCCTCTGCTCGACGTCGTCCCGCATACAAGATCACCTACGTAATACAATATAACATGACTGCGGGTGGGAATAGTTCATGGATATCTTTGAATCTGATTGCTCCTCGTATTCACGGAAATGCGGAAAAATGCGCCCATATAATGCGTTCGCTCTAATCTACCTACGGATCGAAATCCAAACTCAAGACTTGATCGAGAAATTTGTCAAACATACTTCTTTTGCCCCAAAATTATTTAGAGTCTCTATTATTGTAAAGATATTAGATCTATGAATATATGTATATGTATGAGACATATGTATATAAATGTGAATTTAAATTAAATATGAAGTTCATTTAAAAAAAAAGGGAAAATAGAGAAAAAGAGAAAAGAAAAGAAGAGATGTGTATCTATCTTTTATTCTTTTCTTTGTTTCCTTCAATTTTATTTAATTAATTTTGTTTTTTATACGTATGCAGTACGTGCTTTAAATAAATATGTTATAGTATTATTATATATTAGTTTATATATTAGTTATTATATTAGTTAGTATTATATTACTTTATTAGTTAGTATTATAATATATTAGTGTCGTATAATGTACATTATGTAAAGTAAAATATAATCACAATCTTTTTAATACTTCCTATCGCATTTATATCTTTTTTTTTTAGGAGTAATTTATTTCGATGGGAGTATTCATGATTGTTGTATAGCTGTGTATTTGAAAAGGTAGCACCCACACGTCGACGAAGCTATTCTGTCGATAAAATTACTCACGAGTCCTCCAGGACCCCGTATGGCGAAACCATATGCTTTTGAAGTCCGTTTATGCTGGCTGAGAGATGACTCTTCCCGACACGCGACCCGCAGACATTCCGGACACTTTATTCCCGACGTTTTATCGTGCCCGCGAGAAAACCACCCTATAGCCGTGGAATCTTTCGTTGCATCACTTCTCAGAAATGAGGAAAGATATATACGAAAGAATCGAGAGATACAATTATCGATCCAATTTCTTTGCATAAAAGCTAAAACGCATGTAGCTTGATTTCAATAATTTAAACTTCAGTAATATTTTTTTTATGTAAGCAGATGTTGGGCGGAAGTTCACCACTGTCAATTAAATGAACGACAAAGTATATCATGTACGAACAGTGTTCGGTGCGCAAATACGCAATAGGGATACGAACGCGATGGATTCAAGCGANCGAGCGTGTTCGCCGAGAGTTAATCAGGATGCGACGTCATCGTTTAAAGCGTCGTATTTTCTCTCACTTCGGAGGGCGATATCTGCGCGAGCTTGAAACCGCGCGATATGCGCTTGGATGTCAATTTCGCGACTCGTGTTGCGTCAGTATGAAATATTCCTTTTTATTCTTAAAAAAAGTCGCGAGTCTCCATACTTTTTTTTCCTATTTTTCAGTATTATGATTGCCATACTTGATAGATTGATTATATTTTTATCATATCGATTGTATTATTCTCTATATCATGTTTTACTTTATATTAAACAATATAAAATAATCTATAAATGAATACCCATAAAATATGCATAAAAAATTAATAAATTAAAATTAAAATATTCTAAAATTAATTATTACTATCTTACTCATTAGTTACTGAAGTTGTACATTGATATTGAAGTTACATTACAACCCGTATTTTCAGAAGAGCTCACAATCAGAATAAGACGCGGAGACAAGCTTCACATATTTTGGGTCGTGTGCCAGAAATATACACACAGAACTTTATTCTCTCTTTGGACATGAATGGATCCAAATTCTCACGTTTCATTGTATACAATCCGAGTTCAGCTACCAGTATAAAATCGATGATTTGTTACGGATATAAAGAAACATGTCTCTTGTTGTTCGCCTTATTTCTCGCCCTTGCGAAACGCAGATTACGATTTTGTGTTCTTTCGATCAATTTCATATTTACGAGCATAGAACAAATAATAACAAGGATTTTATTATTTTTTACACAAAATGCTTTATCAACAATTTATAAATTTTATATCACACTGAGAGAAAAATATAGTTACTTTTGGCCTCAACCATAATTTTATAATATTTCTAACGATAATTATGGTTAACATAACGATGCTTATAATAGTTAGTTAAGTTAATCAGATTTCATGTTAGAAATATTATAAAATTATGGCCAAAAGAAACTATATTTTTCTCTCAGTGCATGAAACTTTTGCTGGCAGAAAAATATCACTTTGCTGCACCGGCTGACATTTAAAAGTAGGTACACGATATCGGTAATGGTCGGCAGGAAGAGCTTGAGAACGTAACATCTCATTGATGATATTTGCGGCGCAGAGAAAAAGAGAAAGAGAGAGAAAGAGAAAGAGCGAAACATGGCGGAGGTTCCTCGTCGCCTTCGCGTAATTACGTCCAATTGAGACAATTTAGACCAATTGAACGTTAACAGGCTCAATTGGCAGGCCCCGACGCTGCGGGCAGCATCGCACGTTCGTCGTTAAACGCTATGACAGACCTGCGACGGAAAAAAAATACGAATGACGTGCAGAAAAAAAGAAGACGTCCACCGTTCAGAGGTCGAGCATCTGCGTCTTCTTCTGTCTTTCTCTCTTTCTTACATGCGCGTGTATTTCTGACGATGTTTCCTATCGCGATAAAGATTTCGACCTCGCATCTGTACTTTGCAAAATGATCCAGAAGAAATCTGTACTACTACATACAATTAATATTGCTACAATACTAATATCAATTATAGAATATTTTATTACAATTGTGTATTAAGATATTTTAATCATTCTTATGTAGTTTTTTGTAATTACAATTAGTCTTATAGTCATAATTGCAATTTTTCGATTTAAATAAGATGCTATAAAAATAATTAAAATATCTTAATATAGTTATAATAAAAAATCCTGTAATTGATTTGAACAAGCTAATTTCGGTGTTCTGATTATTATAATTATTTCACAAAATAATCGAGACCGTGTCTTTCGCAAATTTACCATAAATTTATCATAATTTTAATACTTAGCTTATACATATACACGAAAGTTGTATAAAAGTTATGCAATAAACATTATACGATATTTAAAGAATATAAATTATTTTTTCTTATATATTATTATTCTTAATTAATGCAACTATACATAGAAGTTATATTTTTAAATATTCTTCAAATTAATAATTTGATGTAATAAAGCGTTAATGAGACGTGTTTAATGCGATTTTGATAATGTCAATTATTTATTAATTCTGTACTAAAAATAAAAAAGACACAATTTTATTACATAGTTTATAGATATGTAAATCTATTCTTTTCGATTAAATTATTTTTTCTCATTATCAATCTTTATCTTATCATGACATGTAAATACCTATCTTCTTCTTCTTTTTTTTTTTATTTTATCATTGTTGTTCTGAACGTGTGTACTGAGCGTAGCTAAAAAAAAGAATAGATTCTATTGTAAGAATAATAATTTATACGTATATCTGCGCTACGTATCGAGGGTTGATTCGATGGAATCCTCAGCGAAGCCTCAGCGCGAAGAGGTGGAGCTGAAAAGGCCGCGCCGCTTTAACCCCCTCCGCGCGAAGTAGAGGGGCGACGACGTATCACACTTGTCTTCTTTTCTTATCTCTCTTCAGACTTCGTCCAACCGCGTCGTTGACGGAGTGGGAGGCGGGAGGGGGGATCATACGCGTCTCCTTCCTCGTGCACTTCCACGTTCTCGTCCCTTTTTTTCTCGCGCTCCATCTCGCCGAGACTTACCGTCATCTGCATAATGTCGCCGTATAACAAACGAGTGATTACAAGCGGTAAAAAACGCGCACTGTCCATCTGTCCGAGATAATCAAATCCGCGGCGCGCGTGACGAGAATCGGAGAGCTCGATATTTGAAGCTCGGAAACTTCGAAAGCTTCGAAAAGAGTTTGATGGAGCAATCATCTTTCCTCGCAGCCTCCTGCTTCCTATTCCTGTTCGATGCGTTGCAATTTTTTTACGTGACGTACATGCGACGTTACGTGCAACGAGAGCAACATGGAGTCCCACTCGCTCTCGGTGCGCGTAGCACTTCCGGTTCGTCGCGGCGCGCGAAAACGCACGATGGCGGGGAATCACACCGCTAATCCTTGTCGATCCCGAGCACCTGGTCCGTCCGGAGCGGACCGACGAACGGCGCGCTTACCGTTATGTAGGTCATGTTTGCGTTCTCGCGAGGAGCAAGATGGCGGGCGCGCGGATGCGAGAGAAAGTCGCGGATACGGAGGGTCAGTGCAGGAGGCTGCGTTACACTGCAGTCCGGCGCTCACCGGACCTTCACTTATATCGTCGCTCGGCTAATAACGCTAGTAATGTGATATGATTAGCTTAGTTGAGTTCAGTTTAGTTCGTATTCGTTCAATTTAGTGGTTCGCCAGCAAAATCACATCGAGTTAAACCCATTTAGGCCAGTTAAGTTACCGACTTCTCCTCGTTCTCTTGCGGCCGCCACCGTCACCGTCGCCGCCGCCGCCGCCGCCGCCGCCGCCGCCGCCGCCGCCGCCGTTGCCGCCGTTGTCACGCGTCGACCTCCTGGGGGCCCGATCCTTCATGACGCGAATAAATGTCCCGAAATGTCCTACAACATCCCGCATAAGATCTGATCCGATATTCTCCCGTGAAATTGGAAATTAAACCGCCGCGGGGATCTCACCATTGAAAGATCTCTGACAATAAGTGGAATGCGACTGGTCTTAAAAGCCTAGAAATATAATCCAATATAAAAAAGTCTTAAGACCTTTTAAAGTATAAACTAAAAAAAGAGTACTTTATATTTTATAATTTGCGTAAATCTATAAAATAAAAAATCTTTATGAAGAATTAATAGAATAATATTTCTAAGAAATAATGATACTTCTAACAAGTGAGTTTTATAAAAAATACTGTAACATTAGAGTTTAGACGTATAATATACTAGCAAGATAAAAAAATATATATATATAAAACATAAGAAAGAAATTGTATTTTTGAAAACTCTACAAAATTATCGAAATTATATGAGCACCTGGAAATGATGAATATAGCGTTTATGGTAAATGTTTAGATTGAACGATAAGCTGCTGTCATCTTTAGTTCTACGCGTTAAAATGGCGGGATGATTGGTCTCGATGACGCAGTCACCCGCATTATCGCACCTTCGCTCTGAAAGTTTTATATTAATTATGCTTTGTATCACATTATAGTCCCGCGTTGATTGTTTTACGAGATAAAAACAATCGATGAATGTGCGTTCTTTGGTCAGAGAATGGATATCATAAATGAAATTTTATTTAATTAAATAATGTATGATTGTGAAGTAACGATTAAAGATGTAGAAATAAATGAATAGTTCAATTTTAGAGAACTAGAAAAACAAAGAAATAAGAAATAATTACTTTTTAAACAATAATTTATGTCTTTTTCTTTGGCACACAATTTGTATATCTTTGCATCAAATTCTTTTTCTTAATTGTATAATAGCTGACATATTATAACATTGAATACATTCTATTCATTGAATTGAATACATTCTATAATAATCTCAGATCATTTTATTATATATTTAATTATCATTCGATCGTTGTTGCATCTGACAGAATTATGTAATAAACTAGATAATTTTTCTGATATTAAACTTGCTATTATTATATCTTAAAAAATATATTTTTCTCTTAATAAAGCAGTTAATAGAAAAATACAGCTAACGCTTCAATCAGAGTCAATAAAATAAGACAGAAGCTATGAATGGGTAAGATAAATCTAGGATTAATAGTTCGTACACAAAAGGTGGTGGAATGATCGAGCAGGGACAAGGTAATGCCGAGAAGATGATTGGGAGCGATCGACCGGGCGCGATGGAGGCGCGATCAGAGCGGAGAGCGCGACGAAATCGGCGCGTATACAAGCGCGCGCTAATTACCAACGACGAAAATTAGCGGTTAATATACGCGCGTATACGTACGGGGAACGGGGGGTGGTTTGATTGGGCCAATTCGAGGCAATTCCTGGCGATTGCTGATTTCATTGAGCTTGCGCTTAAGAGTGCCTGGCTCAGTGCTACGCCAACTGCCGGCCAACAGAGACATGGATCTCTTCCTCGGGGACGATGAAGGTGCCGTGCACCTTTCGCGATTACGACCCACATCGATCAACGTGCGGATCTCCCATTTTCGCGCGGGATCGATTTTTCCATCTCGCCGGATCGTCCATCAAGGAGAGTTTGTGATACGGGAACGCTGTGCGGTTTCTAATCTGCATTTCGTTGAAAATGGAAGCTGAAGGAAGAAAGCGAAAGAAGAAGGCAGAAATGAAGAAGAGGGAAAAGTTTTTAATTGGCGTCCACAACTGTTGCACGTGTCTCGAATGTTTCTCATCTCGATAATAGTAGCTCGTATATGTCGTGTATTCAAGAGGAAGAGTTTGATGATGATATGCTGATTGACATGCTGATTAATATCGCAGTGCCGCACCTGAAAAGTTTAAACAAACGTTAGAAAAACGATATAAGAAAAAGGAGAAGGGGAAATACACGTCGGAATTCATGATGAGTTCAAGGTAAGGAGATAAATGTTACGTTGCCCATTAATCGTCTGCGTTTCTTTCAAACATCGCAGTTTGCTTTATCGCGTAAAAAGGAAAGAGAAGAGAAAAAGAGATTGGTTGCTGGTGGCGCGAATTCTTTCAGTTTCAAATCGCTTGGACCTGCTAAAAGTTTTTCAACGAACCTCTCTTTATATCTTTTCTTGATATCTCTTCAGTCTCACATTACTACTACTATTATCGATACGTATTACCTCTAAACGCAATTGCGGGGACCGGCAAGATGGGAAACGAGCTCGTCGGCTTCCCACGAAGCGAGAGCGACTCTCTTTATTTCTATTCCCACGAACGCCCGGCGTGTAACCCTCGCGCGGATATATGTTCGTGTACCCCGTGTCATCTTCACCCCCGTCCGCGCACCAGCAGCAGCTCAAGAGACGGTTTCTTTTTTTTGCGCGCAGGTTGGTCGAGGAGGGAGAGGGAAAGATAACGGAGAAGGGGGGTGGGACAAGTCGCCCACTGACCACGGGGGCCCGCGGAAACGGCGGAGCGAGGAGAACGATGGCGCTGGACCATATGAGGGGCAGCATCACCGCGCCCGCATGAAGCAGGATTGGCCGGGGCCCCGGGTATGGGGGCGGTCTGGGCCGGCGTGACGCGGAAAATATAAGCCTGTGTGAGTGGCGGCTGATTAGCCAGAGGCTCGGGACGTAGAGTAGTGGCGAGAGTGTCCCGATAGAGAGAAGAGAGGACGGACGTTCTCTCGTTTCGAGGGAGACGTCGATCGTCCGGGTTCGGTCCAGTTCTTCCAAGGTCCGCCGCGAATAATCGGCCGGCGCATCGCCGCGAGTTAACGCCGCTTAAAACTAATCAAAATTAATCATAACCCAGGCAACAATTGATCGCAATTGCCGCGCGCTCCATTACGAGCAATCGGGCAATCGGGCGACGCCGATCCTCTTCCCTTTTTTTTTCCCTTTGATCGGCGGGAAGCGGAAAGAATCTCGGAAGGACAGGTGCGATCGACGTTGAGGTGTGAGACGGCGATCTCGCCGGCTCTCGGATTTCAATTTAACCGCGCCGGTCACCCGACACCCCCGAACATGTGAAATTGACGGAAGAAATCGGGAAAGCTTCACGGAAGATAACAGAAGTGATTTGTGACATCCTGTCGGGCTGAGTCGATTGAGATTCGGAAATCGAAAGTCGAGGTCCTGCAAGCTTGGATTCGATTTATTTTTTAATATATACCAGACATCAGTGCTAGTTGAACGTGGTGATGGAAATGCCAAAAGAGAATAAGAAAATAACGTAAGAAAAGAAAGAGCTAGGAAATAATTGATGTCGATTAGTCGAGTCCGACATTTTAGAAACTTTTCCGTTTCTCATCTTTGGCTCGATAGTAATATCTTTTTAAGATCAAGAGAAATACGCTTCGTAGAGGAAACGTTGAAATTTCACACTTTGACAAAGTGCGCAAACTACCGTCTGAACCTTCGAGAAAGAGGTTTTTCTGTTTAAAAGATTACGGAAGAGATTATCGAAGATGGACGGCGCACCCTCGTGGGACGATCCGATCTTCTCGGACTTCGGGACGCGCACCGGGGCCCACAGTATCCAGGTGATGCTGAGTTTGCACGGAGGTGGCGGTCATCATGGAAGCGGCGACCTAATGCCGACCGGTGGCGGCCAGCTGCACAAGCTAGACTCGTCCAACAGCCCGTCGCCGCACCATCAGGCCGCATCGCAACATCAGCATCACTTGCAACAGCAACAGCAGCAGCAGCAGAAGGAGCTCAAGGAGCTCGAGCTGTCCGGTATGTACGCGCCTCTGCCGCCGCAGACCCAGGATGTCACCACCTCGACATCTACCAGCGTCACGCCGACCTCGACGAGTCTTCAGCAGGGTTTGCAGCTCGGTAACGCGCTCAAGAGGAAGCCGGACGATCCGATCAATGCGCTCGCGCCAGGTAACTGATGTTCCACTCGAATATTTTTTCCGTCTTTCTTTTTATCAATCGTAGAAGGTGTCTTCTTCAAGATACCACGCTTGTCTTTCTTCCTATTTCTACAGAAACTGTAATCTCCTGATCTCGTATTTAAACTTTCAAATCTGCCGACTGACGAACAAATGTTAACTTTGCAGTCAGCAGCGAGGCGCAGCCAGCCAAGAAGGACTCGAAAAAGAAGACTGACAACAATAACATCAAGAAGAAAAAGACGAGGTACGTGTGCGATGGAATTACACCATTTCTTCTCAATATACTCTCAAGTATTTCATAAATTTATGATTTCAAAAAATCTATTAATTTATCATTTAAATTTATCTCCCAAGTCTATTAAAATATCAATACATCTTTATTTTTATATTAAAAAGTTCCCTCTTTCATTTGTTTATATAAATAAACTAACATTTATTTATATCTAAATATATGGAATTTTCAATTATTATTTTCGATTTCTTTGCTTTAGAACAACTTTCACGGCTTATCAACTGGAGGAACTGGAAAGGGCCTTCGAACGAGCGCCTTATCCGGACGTCTTCGCGCGCGACGAGCTTGCGCTGAAGCTCGCCCTGTCAGAGACTCGCGTGCAGGTGTGGTTTCAGAATCGCCGTGCAAAGTGGCGGAAGAAAGAACCACCGCGCAAGACCGCCGGTTATATGGCCGCAGGTTCCGCCAGTCCCGGTCTGTCAGGTAAAATAACATTTATGTGAAACCTACGTTCGTAGAAGTGACAAAATCTTTTTAAAAAGAGTAAAGAGATGTTAGTAATAAATAAAGTAATATAAAAAATTTGAGATTTCTCAAGATGTCAACGTAATAATTATTAAAATTAAAGTACGCAAGAAATAACAGAGAGAAATTTAAATTTAAAATATCTTAAAATATGATATATTCCTCCAATCTATTTTCTTTCTGTATGTATATAGAAAAATATATTTTTTCCATATGCACAAAATTATATTTGAAATTTTATCTAACGCAACACACGTACACTATAAATTATTATATAATTATATTTTATACATTATGAATAAAATCTAATCCATTCTTGAATTCTATAACTTATCAGGATACATTAAATTCTGTACATTAAATCCTTGAGGTCTACAGTTTATATTTTCTAGGTAAAACAATCCATATTTATAGATTGAATTCGCTCTCTTTATTTATCAAATAGTTCAGCAGTTTAGAAAGCAGTTTCCTGTGCTTCCAGGTTCTTTCACGTCGCTCAACAACACCTTGAATCCGTTCGCGTCGCCGGCGACGGCGACGGCGCCGCCGGACGCCTGGGCATATTCGCCGGCGGCGTACGACCTGGCGCCGCACCTGAACCTGCTGAGCCCGTCCAACTCGCCGTATTCAACGGCGGCGGCAGCCGCGGGCTTCGGCAACAACGGCAGCGTCTCGTACTCGTCGTACGCGAGCATGCTGCCGACACAGCACGAGGCCGCGCTCTTCACGACGCCGGCGGCCGCGGCCGCCGCTGCTGGCAACACGATGCGAGTCCACCAGGACTACATGAACCCGGGCGGCGGCAGCAGCCCGCCGCCGCCCGGCGGCCCGCTCACCCGCGCCGACTATCAGACCATGGTGACGACGCACTCGCCGCCCACCCATCTGGGCAACTCCATGTCCGAGGACGAGCACGGCGGCTGCCTCGCGGACAAGTACGCGCACGAGCAGGCCGCGGCCGATTACGGCCAACAGCCGCCGCAGCAACAGCAGCAGCCACCGCCGCCGCCGCCCTCGGCGGCCGACCAGAAGCAGGACTACGGCATGCACTCGCCGCAAGCGCGCCATCAGGCCATCAAGGATCAGGTCATGGTGAAGAGCGAGCCCGGCAGTCAGCCGAGCTACGTGCAGCTGCCTCCTTTTCTGAACTGACTCGCGGCCTCCTCCGCTCTAGATCTCTTCTAGGCGATCCTCGCGACCTGTCCGCGACTTTTCGCGACGGTCGCGAGGGGTGCTAGGTCCCTGGACTTGCAAGCCGATCGGGATTCGCGCTACAGCGCTACTTGTTGCGTTTGCACCATAGACTTATATAATAGACTGCGCGTTCTTATGGGCCAGCTTCTGCCAAGACCAAAGGATAGAGATAGTCTGTAAGTAATGCGCTCTCACTCGCACACCGCAAAGAGTGGGGGAGGAGTACGGAGGGGATCGCTATGGAGACGCATAGCAACTTCTCCTCTTCGTGTCCCCACCACCTCCGTATTAGAAAGAGACATAACTACTTACGCTATTGCTCTCTCTTTCTAGTGTTGGCCCCAAGCTCTCTCACGGAACGCGCAGTCTATTATATAAGTCTATGGTTTGCACCTCTCGATGGCGAACGGCAAAGTTACTTTGACGATCAAAGTTGATTACTTTGCCGATCAGAGATCGAGGGCGTGCGGTAGATTTGATTGGAAGATGCTATTTAAATCGCGAGCCGCCGGTGATCGGTCCCGATCGGCGCAGCGTTTCGATTTTACGAAAAGATAAGTCCTAGGACCTCGAGCTCGAATATTCGCGTTGCGACAGCCGCGATGTTTTTGTACTTGTTGCTTGGGTGATCGCGAGTGACGCGTCGCTTTACGCGTGAGTGCGACTTGGATCAAATTCCGATTAACTTAATCGGCAATTAACTTAACAAATGATATTTTGTCACCACGGATAGAATTATTAATTTATTATTTGACGTGGAAAGATTAGAAATTAGGAATAATAAATTATATAGTTAAAAATTTTAGTATCAGATTGGATTAATTGTCGATTAAATTAATCGGAGTTTAGCCGCGGTCGCCAAAGCCGATTAAGCATCTTCGTTCGAGAAAAAGTACCAAAAAAAGGATATAAAATATTTTATTTAATGGAAGAAAAAATATATATATANTTTACATACAAGAATTCTACTTTCGCCTTTCTAATAACTTTATGCCTCGATTAACGCGTGACCGAAAATAGATATGTGCCTGAAAATGAAAGGAAACTGAAATGAAGAACCTGAAGAATTAAGTCATTTGTAGTGACATAATCTCTTCATAAATCTCTTATAAACATAATCGCGGTGAAATTATGTTTATAAGAGATTTATGAAAAATTAAAAAAAAAAGCATAAGTCACTTTGAGCGACATCTCACGATCGATACTTCATTCGTATCCGAAAGTGCTTCTTCTCGGTTGGCAAAGATAAAAAAATATAAAAATAATTCTTACTATGTTATGCTATTACATATAATTATTTTATTTCAGAAAATTTTTCTGAATCTAATTCGGCTAAAGAAAATGTGTGTGTGTGTGAGAGAGAGAAAGATATGTACTATTAGACTTGTAATATAATTTGAGACAATTTTTCGTGCCTTGAATAATCAATGCCTTACGCACAGTGCCTTTGCGTTAGAAGAGAATGAATCTTAATCTAAATAAGCTCGCTTTATGTATCTTGCAATATTCAGTTTCTGTATAAAAATAATTTGTAATAAATGAAAAACGAGGCGGAAATTGATATAATCTCATCTCGTATTTGAATTTTGTGTGCATAGTATGCAAAAATAATTTGTAAAGAAGAATCAACGAACTCGATTATAAATATTCTTCGCATTGATTTTATTACATTTCTTAGCCTCGTTTGGAAAGTATTACTGTATTTTTCATGCCATTTCTACATGCATTGCATACGTTATAAATATACAATCTATGTTTTCTGTAACATGAATTGCTGTAAGATATTCTGTACAAGTAAAAACGTTTATGTACATTATATATACTGTTGTTTTAATTGATTTATATTATATTATATTTGCGTATTGTTAAGCACTACATCCTTATCATGTATATTTATATAATCAAAATCATCGTTATCTTCTGTATTTAGATTATTATTGTTGTTTTCTATAGCAATCGTATTATCAGACTTTTCTATGATACTTCGTTCTTCTAAAGATTGATGTTTCGCATTCTGCTCGTTTCTCCAAACACCGTCGCCGGTAAAATTATGATCTTTCTCCAGCATATACAGGCACAACGCGAGGTACTGGCTATTAGTAAACGAATACTTTGTATTCTGAGAGTACTGTCGTTTCAAGTTAGCAAGTATCTTTTTCACTTTGGATCTAAAAAAAAAACAAGAAATTTGATTAGTTATTTACATCTCTAATAATACACAATATAACAAAATATTTAAAAAAAGAAAGCTCAAAGTCAAATTGAAAAAGCCAAAAATAGAAAGACTGAGAAATATTTATAATTTAAACTATTACTCTCTTTGTTAAATGTTCTAAACTGTGTCTAGTTCAAATAATTCTATTATTAAGTAGATATATGTATATATATGTCAATTACTGTTCATAAAGTATGATATGTATATTCGGGCATATTTCGTTTATCGTAAAATGCCTCTTTAGATATTTCAACATTTGCACGATATCTGCGAACGAAACTGTTTTCCAATATTGATGTCTCATTAGCAAATCAATGTTATCTACTCCCAATTCCTTCAATAACACATGTTTTAAATTAGATTTGGATGAAACTATACCAGTTTGTATAGATCTAAAAAAAATAAAATTATATATGTATATATATATATATATGTATACATATTCATCAAACATAAAACTGCACAGAGAATTTCTCAACATGCCAAACACATTCGCAAAATATTTAAACTCTTACCTGTCCAATGATGACTGTGAAGTCAGGAATACTTGTGGATTGGCCCATTTCAGAGAATCCATGATATTAACGTATTTTATTCGATCCTTTGTCTTTTTTATCTGATGTATAATTTGCAGCATTCGATGATGCTTATACCAGACGTTCAAATCCGGGTGGCGTTTAATCAACTCTATTCGTTTGTAGAAGACTTCGTTATTTAGTGTAAAAATGTTCATATATTTCTTCACTTGTTGATCTGGTATTTCATATTGTTTAAATAACATCAATAATCGTTTAATATTGTCCACGTCTTGAAAAAGCAGATGAGGGTGTTGTCTCAAGATCATTTCGATTGGTACTCCTGCGATGTCTGTAAAACTACTCAACAGCGACCTGATGTTATCAACGGAAGCGAGGATGGCCAAAGGATACTTTTTTATCTGTTCAAACAATGAAATTATGTATATATATATATATATATATATTTTATAAAGTATCAGTAATAACTTAGAGACTAACAGTAAGACATGTACAAGACATACTAAGACTCAACTAAAATTAGAAAAACAAATTGAAGAATTCAAAGCAGATTTAAAAAAATGAACAAAAATTCGTATTCACTTTAAAGTAACCAGGAAAATTTATTCATAAAGAAATTCATACAAATAGTAATACTAAAGATATATACTTACTATTTTGTTGTCATACTGAAGATCATTCCTGAGTAATTTCAATGTCTCCACAATCAAATTTATACTCTTAATTCTTATATAACTTTTTAATAATATTTTATCGTCCAAATATGGAAGATTGAATACCCGAGTTTTACAATACAGTAGACACGCTTGATAGTATTGTCGGACTGTCAAGTTATCATTCAATTTCAACTGGGAAATACCCTCTGGAACTTCATCGCCGAATATATTTCTAACAATATCTTGCTCGGCTGGTATATTAACCTCCTCTTTGAACTGTGATACTTTTGTGTTCAAAATATAAACTAATCTAGAATTATTATAAAATTTTGAAAAAACTTGTTCATAGAACATAAACAATTTTGTCGATACTTACCGGCTCACTTGAGACGTATTTATAACCGGTACTCCTACGTCTTTGAGTACATTAATTCTATGCCTTAAATTACAGTTATTCATTTTTAGACAAAAGTAAAGTTTCTCCAAAGATCCCACATTGATGTTATTTTTCTGCAATAAATAAACAACATATTGCATATTATTTAAAAGGAAGAACATCACATCATTCATTTTAGAAAAGATAGATTTGTGTTCTAACTAAAGATTGTGCGGAAAAGAAACAAAAAATCTAGAATCATAGAGATTCTGGAAATTTTTGAAGATATATTTCTCTTAAAATGACTGAGTTTACAATCAAGTAAACTGTTTCACCTAATTATAGCTTTAATTAGCAATTCTTTGTTGACTCTTCAACTTAATTAATATAATTATATTATAAAGTAGGAAAAAATCTCTCAGGCTCTCTCAGAGACTCTTACTGAAAAATAGCTTATATTTAATCATATTGCATGAAAAATTAATAAATTACATTTGTATACCCACCTGACATGTCAGACAATTTTTTATTATTCGATAACGGGGAACATCAAGAATTTTTGTCTTTGTATCAAGAAATTTGTCCACATCGGGAAAAGTTAAACCCAGGTGCGTCATGAGAATCTTTCGAAACTCATCCCTTCTTAAAACGTATGATGTTTTCAGTAAGCTTGAATTATTGAATCTCATTATTATTTAAAAAATATTTTATTGAATATTGTAATATATTGTAATATATTTTCTCTAAATTTGACTTAATGAACTCTTTTTTTTTCTTTTCTCTAACACTTTTTTTCAATTCACAACAATCACGTGCATTTACACTGAGATTTGTTATTATGCAACGATGTCCTAAACGAATATTTTTCTCTTTTTTAATTTAGAGCGCTTTCAACTCTCTTATTACATCTCTTAATCTCAAACTTTTTATTTGATTAAATAATCCTGCCAATTTTTGCCAATAAATGAATTGTCTAACATTTGTTAGGTTAAGATTCCAAACGCTCGAACACGGACTAAGCTAACCTAACCCTAACTAATTTATCCCAAAGTTTTCGTAGACTATAGTATGGATTATGGATGGAGTATTGCCCAACTACTTATAAAAAGAACATAACACCAATGAGTAGTAAAATTCCAATAGAATCGACACAAAGTTATTTCTTTGCACATGAACAAATTATTTGTTTGATGATAAAATAAATCATATTTATTCAGCTATAAATGTAATAATATTGATAAATAAAAAAAAGATATAAAATATATGCAGTATACGATCACATACAAACATATATAAACTAATGGTAGCATATTTTTTTCATAAATAAATATTCGAATTAATTTATGTGCAACAATATAATTTCAAATATATTATGAAATTAACTATAATTTCTTCCAGTTTAATGTGGAAACATATCAATGATAATCAATAGTTCGCCAAAATACAAAAAAGAACATAATAAAGGGAGAAATTTATTAGATTCAATAGATTCCATCATGAATAATTGTCTCAACATAGACGTGTTCAGAGAATTATTCTCAAAAATACGCTGTCATTATAGATTTATATAAAATAATAAGATTTGTACATTTGTAAAATTACACGAAATAACAAATAAAATTGTAAAGACTGAGACTTTATCAGAAACGATGTTTTATTTTTTACAATCCATATCAATTGCATTGCATTTGCCCAGTATTAAATAGCAAATTATAATATACATTAGATATATAAAACGCTAATTGATATTAATTGTTGTTAGAAAATTTAATTATCGGCAAAGTCTAAGTGAAATTTACTGTCTCCGTACCGCAGTTTAAAAAATTTATTTCAACAAACATATACATAACAATGTATTAATCGATATTAATCCTTTCGCTAAAAAAGGTATATACCATTGGGACATATTTCGCCCCACAGTGGCGAAATGGCTAATTTCACGTATTCGATTAATACAATTGTTTATTATGTCACAATATTATACTCGGCACAATTCCTGTACCTGTCACTCTTTCTTCCTTTTTACATCATGCGTCGGTCGGTATTTCGTCTCAATTTTTTAAGGAAACGTATATACTTAAATCTCGGAAGGTTTAATTCGTAAAATCACAGGAACACTGGTGCACGGCAGAATCGCCAATTCTGTGACGACGGCCGTTACAAGATCGGCCGGAGTGACATCGTAAGTGATATTTAAAAGATTCAACGACTTCTTCGTTCGCCAATTCGAGAGTAGAGACTTTTTGCCATTCGACTGATGATTCACGAGTTCATCTGCATCACCTAAAGCAAACGTCGAAAGAAATGAATAGGTAATGATGCAAAATAGATGAGAAAATTGCGACTTTAGAGAAAAATTATAATTATCACTTCTAAGAAAGAACATATAATATATAAAAATATATATATAAATTTGAGTACACAAAATACAATTTTTACATGATATCAGTGTAAAATTTAATATAATTTTACAGATTTTACAAACATTTTTACAATATACATATAAAATAAGTACAATCTCTAAAGGTAGCTACATTAATAATATTTGCTTTTTTACTTACCTAATTCATTATGAACGATAGAGTCGGTCTGCACTCGTTCACACGATTTGTGTGTTTCGCATGCTACTAAAACAGGAACATTGAAAGCTCTTGCTATTAGAGCAACTTGCGCAGTTCCAACTCTTGACATTACTGCTCCGTTAGCTAATATCGCGTGGGCACCTAGAAAAACTTTACTGACCTAAAGAAGAAAAATAATAAATTAATTCGACGGCAAAAGTAGAAGTTAAAAAATAACCAGCAGATATTTAAAGAGTTTATTGAATTTATTAATTTATTAAGAATTTCTTAAATAATTTTGTAATGTGTAAAATCTATTTTCGACAAATTTAAGAATTAAACATTTGAAAATAAACTTTCCACGTGTGATTACAATCATTTACCTCTGGCATAATGAAGCTGAGAGCATTAATCAGTATATACGAACAATCAATTCCATCCTTTGCTAAACGCCTCAACAATTCCTTTCCTTCTAGCCATGGTCTACCATCAACCACGATCACACGAAACTGTTTGCCTGCAGCATGTGCCTCTACTAATATCTTTTGAATTAAGGATGAACTGAAATGTACGATATTTTCAAAAATCACATATTTTCTTCTTTCTTAGATAATAATAAATTCTTGAAAAATAAGAAATATATATGAACGTAATTTCTAAATTATGCCCTATAAATAAATTATAAAATATACTTACTAGCCATATGTTAAAATAACATCTCCATTTAATATTTTACTCTGTATCATTTGTGATATCGCTTTATCAGCCAGTTGAATTTGCTCCGAGATGTAAGTGTCTATTATTGTTTGCAGCTTCTTTTTTGCCTGCAACAAATCAGACCAAATATGAAAAGCTGCTAATATGAGAAATTTAAATAAAATAAAAATAAATACACGAGATTCACAGATTCTCCCAAGACAGAGTCTCCCTTTGTTTCTTATGTATTTTTCTTCATGTATTTGAGAGTCTTTGATTTAGTGGGACAACTTTGTACCAACGAAAAGAATGAAATTCGAATAATATACATACATGGCAGAAATAAAATTACTTACCTCTTCGTCTGACATGGTGGTTGAAAACTGTGTCATCTGCCGCTGAATGTGACGCATGGCATTCTGCATCGAGACGCCCAATGGCCTACAATAATGCAGATACTTCAGCGATTCCTTCAAGCTTGCCTCGAGACCGCGGCTGAAATCCGCCTGTGCTGGCTTCTCGAAATCCTGAACCACCTGCTTGACAGCAGCCAGAAACGCGACGCACCTCGCGTTGCTGCCGACGATAATCTTATTCGCATACTGGACACCTAGTCTAACTATCGCTGGGTGTATACTCGAATTCACCGTGGCTATGCTCACCAGTGAGCGCTGTCTCTCTTGATACAAGTGTTTAAATAAATGAACCTCGTGCTCGTCCTCCCTCTCTTTCGCACTCTTTGCGACACTTTTCTTCACTGAATTTTCAGATATCGTCTCTACGCGTGGTTTCAGAGAGTCCCCACTTTTTTTCACAATGTCCTTCGGCAACAATTGTTGCTGCTGCTGCTTTGCGGCTCTCTGGGCCTCCTGCTTGACCCTTCGCTCCGCGCGCAGCTCAGCTTTGCTCTTCCCTTCATTCTTGCCGTCTGATGCACCGTTCCAGGCAACATTCGAAGATTGAACAGTCTCTTCCTTCAAGACCTTAGGTTGCGAACCTGCTGCGTCTATCGTTGCTTTTTTATTTTCCTTTGGGATCTCACTGTGAGCTGTCACGCATTTGCTTTTAATATCGTCTGCTTCCACTACTTTATTAATTTGTTCTGTTACCATAACAGCTTTTGCATCTGGAATCTTACATGTGGGATCTATCGAAGTGGCATTCTTCACCGCCGCCTTGCTGCTGTTAATCTTTGCCACTTTAGCAGCCGCCTTGGCGGCTTTCTTCGCTTCGCGTTCCGCCTTGATCTCCTCTCTCGTCTTCTGCGGGAGATTCGGCCTACCGTCTGTCTTCTGCGACATGCTTGATCGTTCAGTATCAACGATCCGATAGCTTTAAATTCTCTCTCTTTCCGTGATAACGTGTCTCTCGTTGGCGGATAAACATCAGTATCTGTCAGAGACCTATTGAAATACTACGCGTCAACGAGCGTAAACAAACGTGATGCTGAATAATAAAGTCCAAGCTAGATCGTACAACGTGTTGTTGCATCAGACGAGACGGCACGGCACTTTGGCAACGAGAATTCCTGTTTGACTGGTTTTCTTTAGAAATCTAGTCAATCTAGAAATTATATTTTATCGCCTAATTTGATAAACTACGTAGAGAAAAATCCTTTAATCTCCTCTTACTGAATTAGATCTTGAATCGTAAATTTTTCGGAAACATGTGTTCATCATAGATCATAGAATCTTTCCCACTCTCTTCTGTAGAAAGTTACAACGCGTTTTTTTTAACTGAACTTGTTGCACCGTTCATCTTTTCTCTTTTTCTCTCCACGTTGGAAAGAGAAAGAGGGAAACTGAACGGTGCAAGAAGATCAGATAAAAAAGAACAGACTTCTTGTCATCAGAATGATTGAAAGTGAGACAGAAAACTTGATGTACTAGCGCCATGATGGAAAATCATGCCATCTAACGGCAAGAAATGAGATTATTGACAAAATTTATCAGCTGCAAAAGTGAAAAATTATTGTATAAATTATCAATTGAAGATACATATTTAAATATATAATTTAACAATTTATATTAAGAATAATTACAAGTTGATAATTAATAACAAAGTCACGATTGTATTTTGTTCTTTCTTTTGTATTTCTTTCATAATTATAATTAACAATTATGAAAATTTTTATTTTAGAAATACTTCAGAATTATATCTATTTGCTTTTTTGATACTATTTTCAATTTAAAAATACTTGTCAAAAAAATCACATTCTTGGAATTATTATTTGTAATTTTTTTATTAATTGTAAAATACCTTAAGCGCATAAATTTTAAAATATATTTTCCAAATCTTTAAATCATTTTAATTTACTGTACACGTGTTCTTATAAATACTGGATTAATTTTAACTTGAGTCTAAAGCGTTTGGAAGAAAAGTTTCATTTCGATTATTTCTTTCATTTTATTTATATAATTTTCCTTAAGATACATGATGTAATTTATTTCTTTGCGGCATCATCCTCGCGTTGATACGACTGCAATAGCTCTTGCTTCTTCGAAGCAATGCGTTCCGCTCGGCGTTTACGAGCTTCCCTGACCTTCGTGCGCCGAGCTTCAGCTTGATCAGACAACATCTCGGCACGAGCTTTCTCTGCCTTTTTCTTATGAATAAATTCCATCAGCACTCGTTTGTTCTTGAAAACGTTACCCTTGGCCTTCATGTACAGTGAGTGATACAGATGTCTATCGATTTTCTTTGTTTCACGATATTTTTTCAAGAGGCGACGAAGGACTCGCATTCTTTGAATCCAGAGATCCTATGTGATGCATTTAAATGATTACAGGTTCTTTACAGATTACGAACAAATATAACATATAAATATTTGTGACTTTTCCATTAAGATAATCAAACTTTCTCACTAATAGAGAAAGCGGGAAACGAAAGCATATAATTATTGAAATATACATACTTTTTGAGGTGTACGCGCGTTTGCCGTACCCTTTCTTTTACCAAAGCCGCAATGACGTCCCTTGCGCCTAGCTTCGGTATTCTTGCGAACGCGAGCTCTCGAGTGAACAGCCACAGGTTTCTTAATAATGAGACCATCCTTGATCAGTTTTCTAATATTTTGTCCTGCAAAAAGTACAAATAAATCAATAAAACTGCTATAAATTAATAAAAAAATTAATACAACTACAAATAACTCCTGTCAATATTTGACTTTGAAATTTTATAAGCTTAATAACTTTTGTTAAAAAAGCTAAAAATAGATTATAAAAAGAAGCAAAACTTACGAGAATTCGTATTCGCGATCTCATTGATTTCGTTTGGATCCAACCAGACCTTCTTTTTGCCGCATCGCATAACAGAGGCTGCTAGCCTCTTCTGTAGCTTCAAAGAGCTGCAAGGGAGGAAACGAGGTTATGTCATGGCAGAATTTATCGCGACTCGCATCGATATACAGAACGCTTATTGAGAAGAGAATCGCGTTCATTCTTCGCGAAATTCTATCTGTAAAGTATAAATTAGACGACGTAGCAACAGAGTTCACGCAGATATCTCGCAAATAGTGGAGCCCATGTGCTCGACAAGTCGAACACTGGAGAAGACGCGGCGAAATTGTTTCCTCGCGAAATTTTCATCGCGAGATCATGCTGGTACGCGCGACCGGATTTTCGCGACACATACGACGATTCTAAATGCACGTAGCCGCGGTACTTGTCAAAATAGCGTATTAAGTTTATCGCGGCGAACAAACCTCATGTTGTATGCCACAAGCTCTCCTCCGTAAAAGAGATTCAAGATGGCCGACAGTACATTTCCTCTCTACGAAGAAAATGTAAAGCCGATGTCGCATAGTGGCCAGCGTGCTTGTCCTACGATCTGATTGGCCAGCAAGATAGAGAACGCTTATTAGTCAATTTAACTTTAACTAATTAGAACAAAATTAATATGAAATAATTTTGTGAACTTTTTCTGATTAGTCACAATTCGAAGAAGCGTGAAAAATATATTGAAATTTAATTATCTCTTAAGTAATAATTGTTGTTAAAATTAACAGGGTGGCCAATAGATTTTAAAATTTTGTCATACCTGTGTTTGGGATTGTTTTGTATCGCTAATATATTAAAGTGACATTTGGCACGAAAGCGGAAATAATAAGCTTTTTGTATATTATAGTAGAAAACTATTTTTAATATATACTTCTTTGTTAAGAGTACAGTCTTTGATAAACAGTAATAAGCTTTCGGCGGGTGAGCTCGTCGAAGTATAAAAGATATATATCGTAATATAATATACAGGGTGTCTGATTTAAGGTTGCCAACCCGAAAACTGGAGGTAGATGGAGTCAAACCGAGAAGAAAAGTTATGTACCATTTTGCAAAATTCGCAATAGTTATTGAGTTATTCATTGTTAAAAATCGGAAGAAGGGATAGACAGCGCGGTGCGGGAGACGTGGGCGGGGGCTCGCTGCGCCTGCTGCCATTGCCGCTTTCACGCCGCTCTCACGTCTCCCGCACCGCGCTGTCTATCCCTTCTTCTTTTTAACAATGAATAACTCAATAACTATTGCGAATTTTGCAAAATGGTACATAACTTTTCTTCTCGGTTTGACCCCATCTACCTCCAGTTTTCGGGTTGGCAACCTTAAATCAGACACCCTGTATATAACGGAACGGAATAGAATGAGTACAAGAGTGTAGAACATAAAAAATACAAGTGTGAAACAAGCATAACATCTAGATAAACCTAAAGCATTTTGAAAGTTAACATAACTAGAAATCATTTTATTTGTAATATAATATTCCTTCATGCCTCTTTACGTTGGACGCGGCAAGATTATTTTATTCCTCCATGACGGATATAAAGAGCCGACACGGTCCTCTAGTCTCTTGACAAAACCGTGGCAAGAATTTTACGCCCTCTGCTCTCAATACTCTCGTGATGGGTTTTATTTATTTACTATCCAAAGCAAATCGGTAACTCGTAAAACGCCGACGTAATCAAGTCGTGAAAGAGACATTCCTTTTTCTCTCACGGCTGTGCGTTCCTGACGTCGATTCTTGCGATATCGGAAGGTAATGTTTGCTCCTGTTGATCGAGATGTAATTTCATGTGACGCGTTTTGTGTTGATGCACGCACTCGACGGTGTTGACGAACGGCGCCTTTTCGGCTTCCCCCTCGCCTCCTAGCAGCACAAACACCAGCGACGGCATGCTCGTTCTATCGTTTTTATTATGCAACTCGCGAGGAAAGCTTTTCTTTCAGTTCGTCTTCCAGTTGCAGCTCATGTTATGTCACGTATGCGCTTAGCCTAAACGAATGGAGAAGCACGAACAGAGCTTTCTTTGGAGCAACTTTGTGGCTTTCAGTTTTGCTTTTTTCACGTTTGTTTCCACTGCAATGTAATATACTGCTTTTTATGTGATTTACTTACATAATTTCTTTAAAATAAACACATTTTTCTCTTATTGGCAAGCTATATATTATCTTTCAATTTATCTGTATCAAAAATATGTAACCAACTTTCTATAAGATTATCTGAATTTTCATGGGATTCACTAGTCTCATCTTATTATCTCTTTTTTTTCTCTTTTTTATTCCTTTTTCTTGTCTAAGTTTGATTATATGTAATTTCTTAATCTCATCTTGACTTTGAAAAAAACCTTGATTTATTTTCTGATTAACATAACAGCTTTAAAATATGAATATACGCACTTTTCTGAGATCCTGTAGTTAAGTCAGTCCAAGTTCATTAAATGGAAAAGCTTATCCACTTATATGTGCCAGATCAAATAAATTATAATTATATAGTGATTTGAACATATTGTTAGATTTTATGTATGATTTATTCACAATTTTCACCTGGACAAAGTTCTAGTGTCTATTCTCTATTCTCTGTGCCTTGTATAACGAGTCAATGCAAAGCATTTTACATGATGCAAATGAAAACTTGGACAAGCTTGCTGTAGTTTGTTTGGCTAAGAATATAATTTTTAAAAAGAGGACACAATAGCAGTCTAAATATTTTAAAAACACTTTGAAATCAATTATCAATTACAATTTTCTTAACTGACTTCCTCCAAAACTTACCAGCTCAATATTTGTTCTATCAATTAACGAATAAACAAAATAAAAAAAGAGGAAGAAAAAAAATGTACTTTTAAAAAATTAATTTGAAAAGAAAGTCTCTTTATTTTAATTTACTGATTAAAAATTTATAAGATAAACTTAATAAAAAAAATACGACTGAAAAATTTTGTCTGCGCTTCCTAATATAAATTATTGTAATATATAGCAGCTATGTCCAATGAGGAACGCTTGAAGAAACTTTTGTCAGACCTGGGAAAGGCTACTCTTCGCGGAGTTCGAAAATGTCCAAAATGTGGGACTTACAATGGCTCGCGCGGTCTTTGCTGTAAGAATAAATATTGCGACGCAGTGTTCAAAGAACCGGGCGAGAAGCGGAAATTATCCACGGAAGCGTGTAAGCTCATCACAGGTTCGACGGTGCAAGTGTTCTCTGTACGAGTCAAGGATAAGGGACCTGATTACCGTGGCTTTGTGCAACTACCATTAATTAATGCCACCATTTCGAATGATATTACGACGCTTATTTCACAAACCACCGCATTGTGCTTTGTGGACAGTTGTGAGAGAAGTTTTCATACCAGTGTCCTCAAATGTCATGTAAATGTTTTATATTATAAGATTTGCATATTGGTACATCTTGTAATTATTAAAATTGTAATTTACATATTTTTGCAATTGTGCTTTTAGGAGAAAGGTTATTCAGATACTGTGTTCGCATGCCAGCACATTCAAACGGCATTAAAATGTTATGCGGAAGCGCAACCGTTAACTTTGAAGAATTCTATATTGTCGTCGTTGAATGTAAATAATGAAACAAAGCAGGAGATATGGCTGTTAGCCACGGAAACTTCTGGTCCTTTAGTACAAAGAGTCTCAAAGAATATAATGGCAGTGAAATGCAAAGCTTCCCCGAAACACCCCCTAGGCTATCTTCACTTTTCTTTCTTCGTTAGTAAATTAAAGGATAGGATAGAACATCGTTACTTCTGTAGTTGTACTACGTTTAAGGTGAGCAAAATATTTTCTCTTAAACAATTTGAAGAAAGATATTTATCATAAATATTTAATAAAATCGAATTTTTAAACTTAATTACACTAACTAATACAAATAATATCTTTAGCTAGAAAATATTTGATTGAATAATAATAAGATTAATTTATAGGGTATAACAAAGATAGGAGGAGATAAAGTCGACGGCACTTCATCGTCACAATCAAAGCGATGCGTGCATTTTTACGCATGCATTTGTGCTTTTGCTAGCGATCCAAAGCTATCCGAAGAATTTAGTTATTATATAAATTTAGATCGTACACAATCTAGTATAGAAAAGTCTCTAGCATCTGTACCGCAAAGTGAAGAAGACAAAATTGTTGGAATTGGTGAGGTTGCATGCATATATATTATACATGTTCATAAATTTATTATATGTATATACTTGTTATTTATAATAATATAAAATTTCAGATCTAGATAGTTTGACCACTGACGAAACCGATACACATCTATTAATTTTTCGTGATGATACTTTAACTGTACAAAGTTTGGATGGAAATAGATTAGACTTAGATTCTATAAATTTGGATTCTTCGATTTTACCGCATAGTATTGTCGAAAATATAGAAGTTGAATGTGATCGCAGTTTGTTAGACGATAATAATATAATATCACAAGTAAGAAGACAGGATTTTAACACAAATATTTGTGTTAAAATATTAATATATTTTTATTCATAACGAATTTAAAAATAATTATTTCGCTAAGTTGTTGAAAAGAAATAAATGATTAAAATTGTTAAATTATATATTATGCAGGTTCATAATTTAGAAGTAATTGATCAGAATGTTGTTCAATTGGGAGGAGGAAATACTATAAAAATACTGGATGATCAAGCGACAATTGATACAAAATACAATGTACTCAATAACAGTCACATATTAAACGATAATAACATAAAAATATTGGATCCAAGTACATTGAAAGTTCTCAATGCCAGTGCCGTCTTGGATGTGACTAATGCAAAACTCGTCGATAATAATATTGCCCTAAATAACAGAGGAGTTAAAATAATTGACCGAAACGCAATGATACATTATAATAACAAAAGTATATCAAATTCCGAAAGTAATACGGTGCAACCGACAATTTCGACGAAACGGAAAAGAGACGAGAAGCACATGAATAATAATAGTAACTTGAATCTGAATTCGATCGAATTGAGAAAGGCGAAGACAAAGTCGCAAATTGTTAAAAAATATCAAAATACTTGCGACGATTTGGACGAGGCCAATACGAGCTTACCATTTATCAAGTGGCTCGCTTCGATAACCGAACGAATAAATCAGACGATGCATTTTCAATTTGACGGCAAGCCCGAGCCCCTAGTGTTCCATGTGCCGCAGATATTCTTCGACTGTTTACGCGAACGAATATCGTGCGGCGGTAAGAAGAAACGCTTGCCGAATTCAACGACAGCGTTTGTCAGGAAAGATGGAGTACCATTGGGCACGTTCACTAAATACACATGGCAGATTACAAATATCTTGCACGTTAAGAGTATTTTCGAGACACCGTACATACCTTTGGAGATTACGAGAAGTTTCGTGCAAAACGCAGACGGAACATACGAATTGTACAAACGGGAGGAAACGGAAATAGATCGTTTCAAAAAGACGAATAACAACGCGTTGATTAAACCGTTAGAGCTGAAAACGTATTTAAAAGTTGGTAAGTAAAAGTTCGATACGCAAAGAATAATTCTAATTATTTGGTAAAAATAATTTGTCAAAATTTGACTTAAATTGTTTAAAGAATCTCTAATGTATAATTGTTTTTGCTTTTGTTTCGTTTAGGAAATACTTCTCCAAATCAAATTGAGCCCACACCGTTCTTAATAGAATGGATACCAGATATTTTGCCAATCTCGAAGATTGGTGAGCTTCGAATTAGCTTTGAATTTGGACATGTAAAGAACGAAACGAGCCATAAATGGAGAAAAGTTGCTCTTTCTAAAAATGATTAAAAATTTTGAATGATCAACTTTTTACTTTTCTATCTACAAATGTTTAGGATTTACAAGAAAAGAGACAAATATTACGTGTGTGACATATAATTTACAAGAACAATTATTGCCTCATCAGGTTCTTAGAAAATTAAAAAATTTAGTAAATGCTCTGGCTCTTTAAAGACCAATCTTCAAAAGGTTAAGAGTTACGAATGCAATATTATAATTTAAATAACTAAAATTTTATTAATATAATGAAATTAAATTATTTTGAGTGACAAAATTATTGATTAGATGACGTAAAGATAATTGTATCTTTCTAACATAAATATTAATATGTTTATATCATTGATACAAAGACTGATGCAATTTTCATAATTAAACAATTAATTGTTTACTTAATCGGACAAAATTTCAATTTTGTTTTATAATTAGATTCGGTAACATTTTTTTGTATGCATTGTATTTATGATTGCTAATGTACACACTTTCTTTTTCTTTATTCTATATCTTTAATTTTTTTAACTTGAAAGAAAGGTATCAACAAATATCACTCATGAAAATGAATGTGTTAACGTTATTATTGTACTGTAGTGGTTAAAAAATGTAATATATATTGTAAATATATATAAATATATATATTTGATTTTATGCTGTTATGTAAAAAGATATGATATATTTATATTATTTAAAATTATTGGCTCTACGCTTTGTGAATATTTGAACTTGGAAATAAATTTAAATTATAATTATATATATGAATATTCATTATACATATAAATATATGTATAATAATATAAATTTACTTAAGAATAGATTGATTATATATACAAAGATATACAATTAATTTTATTTAATTTATATAAATATAAATTTTACACATATATGCAAGTATATAATTTTATGAGATTAAAATTATATAATAAATCGATGTTAAATAATCTCTCTTGTCAAATTAAGAATTCCTTCAGTTCCCGTTGCACACGATTTATGTCGATCTCCAGGTCTATCCCAACTTTTCGAGCGCAATGTTGATCTCTCCAAACGATTCTTTGATCTTATCCAACTCGACTCTTAGAACCGATTTTTCCAACTTCTTGAGAAGTTAAATCTAATAGTTAAATCATAGGATGTCCAAAGACAGATGTGTGATTTAACTATTAGCTTGCCAAAAAGTTGGAAAAACCGGCTCTTAATCTTCTCAGGTAGCAAGCTGATGTTATTTATCATCATTTTGATGTTAAAAAGATCTTTTTGATGCTAAAATGATGACAAATAACGTCAGCCACCTTTTTACTTCTAGCTTTCGAATAATTCGCGCTGTTTCGCGTCGACGGTCGCGCGGCGGAAGCGGCCGGCGCGCCGTCGCCGCCGGCCGGCCGGAAGCCAGGCTCTGACGTAGATTCGCGAGCAAACGAGGGTACGCTTCCATTTTCTCGAGCATCTCCGACGGTTCGGATAGAGCACGTGTCGCGCCGTAGCCGGTCCCCGCGTCCGCACGACGTCGATTCCCTCGCGTGAGAGGAAGGATTTCTCGTGGTGCAACGTCGCCGCTCGCAGTCGCTCGCACGCCTACGCGCCCCTGTCCCGCCTCGTGCACGGCAGAGGTTAAAACATGAATCCCGAGAAGCTCAAGAAGCTCCAGGCCCAAGTGCGAATCGGCGGCAAGGGTACACCCCGACGCAAGAAGAAGGTGAGCGTGCTGTTTGTTATCTGCTCGTTTCCCTCGCTCGCCTTTCGACGCCCCGAGATCTCGCTCTCCCGGCACTCGATCCGCCGTCATCATTAATATGCATGTCGGTGTCTGAAATCGGAGCCGTACACGCGTGACACCGCAAGATTTCTATTATGGGGAATGAATGCGAAATTAACAATCTTAGTCAGCGCCTACTTTGCGTTTCATAATTTATTTCTTGTGTGAGCATTACACAGGTTTTCTTACAAACGGAGGCGTTTTGATAGTTTTCTTGGCAATCGGTTTTCAGTTTGATTTGTATAAAAAAATATTAACTGAAAATAACTGTTTTTTTTTATTCGTTAAAATCCACATAACAGTTGAATTGTCAACAAGAGAAGGAAGTAACGTTTACACGCGAAGACAATGTTACGCAGAACAGCAATTTGTTATTGAACGCAGAATTAAACATTGTCGTTTTTACATATATTTTCCACCTTTCTAGGTCGTACACGCGACTGCTGCCACAGATGACAAAAAGTTACAGAGTTGTTTGAAGAAGCTTTCTGTAAATACAATTCCGGGTATAGAGGAGGTTAATATGATTAAGGATGACGGCACGGTCATCCACTTTAACAATCCGAAAGCCCAGGCTAGTCTGTCCGCTAATACATTTGCGATTACTGGTCACGGAGAAAATAAACAGATAACCGAGATGTTACCGGGAATACTAAGTCAGCTTGGCCCCGAGGGCCTGACACAGTTGAAACGATTAGCGAGTTCAGTCGCTGGAAGTACGGTCGGGAAAACTACGTTGGAAGAGGACGACGAGGTACCTGACCTAGTGGAGAACTTTGACGAAGCTAGCAAAGAGGAGGTAATTGTAAAGAGATAATTGTCACGTATTGGAATAATACCTGATTCATTAAATCATAATTGATAAGATGATGAAAAACACAGTTTCATGAAATTTTATAAATTTGTTAAAAAGTTTCCATAAACATTTATGTGAGCTGCTATGAATATATATATATATATATATATTTTATAAAGTATCA
>JAJVSH010000031.1:1630053-1723668 GCA_021460005.1 Tetramorium alpestre
TATATATATTCTGCATTGTTATTTTATTGTATTTATTTTAAACTATATATATAGTACCTTTTTTCATTGACATTATAAATAATCTTGTTCCTTTTTATTATATTAGCTATTAAAAATATTGCTACATATATGTTTTAAGAGAAATATTGTCAATGAGGCTTTTCTAGAGGAAGCTTTTCTCGATCATTTCTTCAATGGTTGCTAATTGAGGGCTTTAAAAAGGCATAACTTGTATTCGATAAAATTTCCGGTAAAAGAGAAAATGGCCACTACCGTCATACATTTTTGTGAAATATTTACAGATTTATGACAAATATAATTTAACCTAAATACTACCTTTTTTTTTATTGCGACATTTTTTAATACAAGATGCCAGCGTTTTTGTTTTTACAAAAATTGTTTATTTTTATGATAGCAATTTGCCTTTTCATTTTCGCTGCCCTTCTGCACTAGTGCACAAAGTTAGAACGAGAGAAAGTATATTTGTTTTATTCTAACTTCGTACATTAGTTTAGAAGTGCAGCGAAAACGAACAGGCCTAATTTTATGATAACACATCCGCGCTCTGTAAGAGTCGCACAAATAAAACATGCTTTATAAGTATATACAGTAACATCGCCATTTTTTCATATAATCGGAAACGTGACACAAATGTGACACAAATCCGAAGCTCCTGTTAGCAATCTAGTTTAGTATAGACATCTATGTGTTAAGTACATTATTTGTAGAAACATATTTAATACACAAATCTTGTGTTATTTAAAGGTGGCTCCCAAAAAGGAATTGGATGAAAATGACAAACCTAATGGTGAAAAGAAAGATGCCATTATTATTGAAGAGAAGAAAGAAGCCCCGTTAGCCACACCTGAAGCTTAAGAATGAATGCTAAGGTAATTATCGACACTTTTCTAGATATTAATGTGATAATAGAGCAAAACACAATTTGCTAAGAAGATGTAACATATATTTTTTTTTTTTTCAGGTATTTCATACAATAAAGTTGTAACAAATAAATAATTGCTGAGTCAAGAGAAACGTGTGACGAGAAACAATGAAGCATAACTATACATTACAAATACTTGATATACACCCCATGATACTTGCTAGTACAAGTAACAGTTGATAAGGAATAAAAAAGCTGTTACAAAAATCAAAAGGATCCCAGAGATTTTTTTTATCATTTTGGTGCTACCACTAAGATAGTGTTTGCTTCGAATAAGTCGTAATGTTTTTATGGCTCCCTAATTAATATCATGTGACGCTTTAACTATTTAAAATGTCAACAGAAACTAGCATTTAATTCGATTTACAGAGAATTATAACAGGATTAATATTATGCTACAAATTTTGTTATTAATAAATTGATGTGAGAGATGCACAGTACTTTTTCTTCCGGATATGTAGAGATTTTTATATCATTGGTTGAATTTTTTTTATTTTATTTTGATCAAATAAAATATCAGCAATAACGTAGGTTAATAGCAATAGAAAATATGTTCAAGGAGAAACGTATAAAATGTTTAATCTAATCTGTAATAACATATGCAATATATTTCACTTCTATCAATTTTTAATTTCGTGATTTTATGAATTTGAGATCTTTAATAAATAGTCTATGGAATACTGTTCGTAATTTTTAAATTTTAACCTCAGACATATTAATAATTAATGCTCTTGAGTATATTAAAATATCTTAATAAAAACTTGATGTCGTATTGTATATTTCTGAAAATTAAACAAAGTATTTTCATAATTATTAAATATTTTTCTAAGCTTTATGCTTAAAATTTGCTTCTGTATTTGCCTATTACATATAGATCAAATAACTAATTCAGGAACTATCAACTAGTTTTTAATCTAAATCACATTTTCAATTAAAACTACAATTTTACTTACTTAACTCTTTCTCTGCTTGAATATTTTATGAAATTGCAAAAGCAAGAAAGAATATACTGACTGTAAACAATATACATTGCAACTTCGGCTCGAACAAATTTTACCTTTTCGTATTTTGCTTTTCCGCTTCTAATATGAATCTTATCTTACTTTGCTGAGAAGATTTGTAGACTTCGCAAAGTTTATTTTCGATAGATTTTATTACTTGAAGATAATAAAAGAGTTAAATATTGTAATTAACAAACTTTATTTTATATTCGTGTTTGAATACATCCATTACCGAAACCACAGTGCATTCAAATATTAAAGAGACACTTCGTCTCATGATGTAATATTGCGAATAGTTGTTATTTGCACGCACATATACATACACACACGCATATATACATCCATCTATAATTGCATTCGTCTACAAGTATTTTTCCATTTTCTTCAAAATCATGGACATGTGACATAATTATCATGTCGCCTTCCAATATCGATCGAAGTGAATTCGGTGTCAAATACTATGGTCAATTAATAATATCATTTTATCATTGATTACACGTTGTTACCGATTATTACTCCGATAAACCAATTACGTACCTTTCGATTCATCGTCAAAGGTCAAACGCGCTAAGAGAATACGTTTCTATACGTACACTAGGTAAATAATACATAAATAATTCAGAAGGTGCTTTCTGTCATCTTGTAATGGAAATTAATTAACTGGCAAATTGTAAGCCCCTCGACATATCAAGTGTACTACAAAATCACCACGCCGAAAAAAAGTGACGTTATTAATCAATCAAACTATTTATTAAAATAGTTGATTTAAAATAAATTTTCATTTTATATTTTAATTCCGTCAATATCAACCAATTATTATATATTATTTTTCCCTCTTTCCATACATATATAGATACCATGCAGATTTTCTTTATTCAAATTTATTCGCGACATCATGACCTTTGATCCACTCTACATTTCATTTCTCTCTTCAAATCTTTACATGTCTATTTTCCTTTTTTACACACTTCTATTTTTTTTTGTTTACTTTATATCCACAGGCTAATCTGAACTATGATAATATTGGAATTCTCCTTTCCATTTAAGCCTTGAAGTGTTTGTATCGAGAAACAGAAAAAAAACAAGTGAGGAAATTAATTAAAAATTTGTTGAAAGTCTATTCTTTACTTCTAAATATATTATTTATTGAATATTTGTGTCCAAGTAGGGACGCAGTGCCAAATTTCTCAAGACTTTGAACTTTTTAGCTTTTAATTATATTTTTATATACTAATGATATGCAAAGTGAAAATTAGAGTTAAATTTAAAACTTGTCGATCACGCATCGCCTCGGTTCTTTGCTTTTACAAGTTCTTTTTTTCTTATTTTCATTTAATGAAAATCTTTTACTTTCTTATCGAAAGTTTAGTTGGTGGCGTGAGTCTTCAATATCTTAATCAAATACTTTACTATTAAATTATGGCAGCAAGCTTTACTTTTGAAGAAACACGTGTTGCAAATATAAAGCATTGCTAATGTACAGAAATTTTCAATAGAATCTGCTGCCAATATATTGCTCTGATATTTTATTACTATGTCTCTTTAAAGAACATCAAATAGTTTATTAGACTATATTCTCTGAAAGAAAAAGGAAAAAAAAGGAGAGAGAGAGACTTTTTAAGTTAGAGCTATCTTTCTCGGAGCATTCCATTATTAATATAGTTCGGTGCTGTGATAATTTAGGCACAGGGGAAAAACCTGATTACCAAAATGATTCACACATATTATATATAAGGGGGATGAGATGCTTAGCAGCGGTTTCGCGCTTAATCGCTAGACTTCTTTTCTTCGTCGCATTCGAAATTGAAAGCACGATATTCTAGCAAGGCATCGATTACGTGTAAAAAATAACTCTCCGTTTAAACATCTGTAATCTAAAGATTATACCTCCTACTCGATGTGCTCCTTACAGAAATAAGTTCTTTTTTTTTGTTTCTCCCTTATTAACTTTCTCGCGACTTACAAGCACTGTTCCGTAGACATTATACAATATTTTTTTTCTTTTTCAAATAGTAAAAAGTCCTATCTGTAGTTTACAGTATGCGCACACGCGATTATAATACATGACGATTTCGAAATTCGACCGAGTCGAGTGATATCGCTATTCGTTATTTTAGAGAACATTATTATACCCTACGTTTTTATATGAAAATCATAATTGAACAGAATAATTGATATACATCGTTTTCAATTAATTCCTTGATTCGCGTGATATTGACCGCAGCAAATCAATTCGCCATTCAATTTACATAATCGTTCATACATGACTGAGATGTGTATGCATTTTTACATTTATAGATACATTTTCGATTCTACCAGCTTTTTTTAAATTAACCTTGTTTTTCAATTAAATATTGTGTTCAAAATTGTTATGAATAGTTAAACCACAAATTTGAATTTGTATCGACATTTCAATGTTGATATAACAATGAATTAAAATTAATTAAAAATAAAAATTTGAGAAAATTGATGTTGATGAAATTGACTATAACATCTTTTCACATCTTGTGAAAATCGACGTCTTCTTATGATAAAGCATAATTAGAAGCACAATTGATAATGATATAAATCTCTGATTTGAAATTTATATTAAATGTCAATGAGCGAAAGATCTGTACATTCAAGCACTCTTTTTATCAAACTTGGAGCGCACATACATGTATGTATTATGCTAAGTAATTTTCTATCACGAATACAGTAACACAATGTTTCCTTTAACGTAACACAATGTTTCACAGTAATCGGAAGTATCTTGTACGAGCTTTCCAATAGGAACCAAATTCGTGCGAGATATAAGAAAGAGGAAACTTATTGTCGTAAATTTGGCACAGGAGCTAATGGTGTGTGCTAACGCACCTGTGTATATACTCCAAAACACTTCAACGGGCAGTAGACGTTTAGAAATCCTATCTTGCGATAATAAGTTACGGCGAGACCCCCCAACGTGAATTGAACGCGAAATTTCCGTTCTGTTCTTCCTTATTTCTTATTTAAACGTACATACGTATTCTCATACATGTACACATTATACATTACACAGGTGTATGTACACTATACATATATAATTTGACGCTTTGAGAATGATGGTGTAAGTCTTAATCTTAAAATTTCTATGAGGAAACTTGCCTTCCATAAAGAATCAATTATCGATTGTCAACCCAAACGTGTCGGAAATCCATAAGTTTTGGACATTTACAATGTTTCGGTTGTTATAACGAGAAATTTAGATATTTCGAAAGAAAAGAATCCTCACATTGACTAAATAACAATGTAACAACGCTCATCACTTGTCCGTTGACTTGAAACTTTGAAATTAATTTTTACTCAGGTTCGAATCTGTGTGTGTGTGGCTCCATGCTTTCTTCGATATTTCTGAATAGTATTTATTTATATCATATAAGTTTATATATGACCATGTACCAAGAATATATTATGTACACTTGCGGTTGCTATCGATAACTTAATAATCCGTATTAATCATATTTTTTCATTTTAGAATACAGAACGCGGGAAAGATTTTATCACACATATTTCTGACAGAAATAAATCAACATTTTATAATAAGTGTCTGGACAGGGGGATATAACTATAAGAAATTAATAGTTATTATAATAATTTGAACAACAAATTTTTATAAGAATCATATTTATGAGGAGGAATAATAATAACTAAAAGAATAATGACAATAATATGAGAATAATAATAATAATATACAGAAGCACTTGAAAATTATCTTCTGTACAATCACTTAAATACGTAGATAGTACTCTTAAATAAATTTTAAAACAAATATACAAGAAATCTTATACCATATACCCAAATAACATTGCTACAGATGTTAGAAATTGGATTAACACCTTTTTTAGGAGAAATATTTAATCATAATGTGTAAAAATATGAGCGCCTATATATATCTAATTTTATAGATTAAGTGCACACACAGTGTAAAAATAACGCACATAAATAATCTAGTGACAGCGATTTTCTTCCAATTTCTATTCATTATTGTACAAACGCGTCTCTCTACATTTTTTTTTACATAATTATACATTTTAAAATTGGATAAATCGAAATGTCACCAGATTCTTCAATATATATTCAATATATCTTTATATCACTTAAAGAATAAAAAAAGAGAGAAGAGGATTAAATACTTGAATATTTCAAAAATTCACTTCAATTTCCTAACTGAATAATGTGTTTCGGCAAACAAAGCAACGNTTAATTAATTAAATTTTTCAACATTAGATGTGAGTATATCATATAATTACATATAATTTAAGGAATTTTTAAGAATCTATAAAATACAAGAATATTTACTTATTTTATGAAAATTATCGTTGCTGAATTTGCGCGAGTAACTTGTATATTGGAGAGGAAAATGTAGGAAACTCGATAGAAAATAATAAAATAAATAAATGGATTTATAAGCCATTTCAGAAACGTTCATCTGGTGGACGAGACTTCAGAAACCGTAAAAGGCGTCACTTGATATAGAAAACACCTGTTGCATACTCTCACAGGTTTCGTATGCCCGAAATGAGGCAATGGAACGTTATTGCTGCTACAACGACCACAGAACACTTTACCACAATTTCGGCAATGATGTCTACGTCGCACAACCGTAAATCCTGCCTGGCAAGCCATACACCTTGGTGCATCGTTATCCGGCACCCAAGCAGGCGCTCTCTCGACACATTCCTCTCCCCTTTCAGTGACAGGAGAAGCTATAGAAATGAAAAAAAAAAACTGGATTACATTTAATATAAATATAATTGTAATTACATATCAAATAATATCAAATAATATTAAATATCAAATATTAAATATCAAATAATAAATTCTTAAAAGAAACTTCATAAATTTTTTAATATAATTTTATCCATGAGAAAATGAATTTTTTGTTTAGAAATTAAAGAAGAAATTATATTGGATCATATTGAAGCTTTCACATTGAAGCTAAAACATTGTTTAGTTTATAAACATACACAAAGATCCAATTTAAAAAAAAAAACAGATTTAGATATTAACAACAAACAGATTTATTAGTAATATTCCGAAATGAAAAACTCAATATATCCGTACTTCGGTCGTGTATCAAAGCGGTTTCATCTACATCTTCGTATTCTGGTAACGACTCTTGCCGCTCATGAATATTTTCTGTCTCCGCTGTATCTATTGGTGCATTCGTCGTGGAAGTTAAATTCTGATCCTTCGATTCTTCGGTGTCTTCGATTGCCTGACTACTATTCATGAGAAAAACACACTTCAAAATATTCCTTAAATCCGATGCAAAATTTGTTTGCAGTTGGTCTGCCACACCTGCTATGCAAACGAAGAGACGATGGACAAGATCTTCCGAAGATCTGGAATGTAATAATAATAATAGTTTCATTTTGAAAAAGAAACTATATATTATATTAAAAAATACTAAAAGAATATGCATCGATGAAGAAAGATGAAAAATAGAAATAAAATATAGGATATAAAAATACAATAAAAAATATACAAAGTTCACAAAATAAATTAAAAATATATTTAAAAAAGATGTAGAGACCGAACATTAAACAAATTATATTCAAAGCAAATTAATTATCTGATTTGACGATAAGATCAGTAAATTTATTTAATTAAATTTTAGTATTTAATCAATATCTTTTATATATTATCGTTCGGAATACATGAATAAAATAACAATATATTTTCTTACCGAAACTTGGCTCTGATTTGATTTCTATTCGCAATCTCGGCGGCTTGCATAGCCAATGCAATCTCCTCGTCGTCCTGACAGTCGCTGTGAAACTCACTGGTTTCTGAACTAGAATCACAGCAGCTTGAATAACTGGAACTCGACGCTACATCGGGTTTGTAGCTCAAAGATTGATGGGGATTTAAATACGACACGCCGGATACTGTCGACGCATTGACCAATCTCACTCGCGCTGATCTATGCATGTTCGTATCCTTTGCACTTTGATATTCCTGACAAACTACGTTCTGCGGCGTAGTCGCGATCTCAGTCACCAAGCCACTCTTGTCCGTTCTCGGGCCTAATCCGTCGTTCATCAGATTACTTTCAGATTTTCTTTTGTAATGTTCCAAGCGCGCATATTTGTCCCGTTCATGTTTCTCCCTCTTCTCGGCATCTCTTCCCTTCATTCTGGCGATATGATCGGCCTTGGACCTTCTATGATCCAGCAGCTTTCTGCTCTGCGGCGAGGGATGTTTGTTCACGCAATGTTTACCGAGATTGCAACAGCACTGTCCGCGCGACTCAAAGTGATGAAGTCGTGGGCTTAGGTGAGGACTGCGACTGCCGAAATTCGGTATCTGCCTGGTGTTCTGGCCAAGATGCAAACCGGCGCCGAAGCTGCTCAGTCGGGCATTCAAGCATCGATCCGTGGAATTCGACCTGGAGCTCTCGGTACTCGTGGCCACCCGTATAATATGTAGGTTGTGTCTCTTCTCTCCCAGTCTGCTGTGAGCTTTGTGCGTGTTTCGATCCAGTTTGTGCTGGTGCCGCCGTCGTTGCTTTTCGTCTCTCTTCGTCTTTCTCACCCTTTCCTGCACGTACCTTTCTATCTTACTGTCGATTTTCTCGATACTTCGAGAAGTGGACGGGCAATTTTCGCATTTCAAGTCATCCCAGAACTCTTTCCTAGAACTCGACGCGTCTATATTTAAATTGAGATTTTCCCAATTTTCAGAGTAGTTTATCTGAAAGGTGGATTGATTGGAATCACAGAGAGTCAATTGGCCATTACCATACGCAATGCCAATGAATTCTTCGTTAGTGCCATCGAAGTTGGATGATATTCGTGGAATGTTCTTACCGGCGGATTCTCTGTCCTCGTTCGAATGCAGACCGAGCACTTCGATCGAGTGGTCCGAGGTAGGCGTTTTGCTAACGCCCTTCGTGCCGCAAACGCACGAGTTCTCCGAAATGGCCGGATTCTTTTTCTTTGGTGAGTTCATATTGGAGCAAGAGTAGCTAGTATTCTCCTGCGTGTCCTCCTCGTCCGATATCTCGCAGCTCTCTTGCTGAATTTCGTTGCCAAAAGTCTTCTTTTCCTCTGGACTCTTGTCGTATAAACTAGTGTTCTCGGACGATATTACCGTACATATGCCAGAGTCTGTTTGTTCCGAGATCTCATTTGGACATTCGCTAGAGTCCAATAAAAGATTCGACAGCGTTTTATTCGCCTCCGAGATAAGTTTCTTGGCGTCTGGATCGGATAGAGTGTTCTCGGATATGTGCGCCTCACTGTCAATGGTACTTTCGTGAGCGACTTGATTAAACAAATACTGCATCTGCGGAATCTCCATGTTGTCGGAGTAGCTCTCGAACATTTTACTCAAGTCGGGGGCAATGAAGCTTCCCTCGCTCTGCATGTCTTCGAAAGTATTCGACGCGCTGGTTCCCGCTGCAACGGCAACGAATGTTCCAACGTCATTCTGCCGTGAGTCGGGACTCGCGCAAGCGTCGTTCCCGTCGTTAGAAATTGAATCACAGTCACGAAGAAACTGTCCGATGTCGCGCGAAGCGTCAGATAGGTCCCGTTCGTATTGCATACGTTCACCAACACTTTCCCCGTCACTTTGCTGCATCTTTTCGGCGCTATCACACATTACATTACTATCACCGTCGTCCGAGGATATGTTTAAATTTTCATGCTCGGTTTCCGCATTTCTCTTCTTCCTACGCCCACTTCTTCCTTGCTCGCGCCTCTTGCTCGCCAACTGATCGCCTCTGCTACTTTCGTCTAACGATTGAACCGCATCACTCGCCACCTCGTCCATGTTGTTGCCTGTATTTCTTGTCACAGTGTAGAAATCAACGATAAACTCTTTGCAATTCGGATAACCGGTATAAAAATTATGAACGTATTCTTCCAAGTCCGGTATGTCCTGACATGTCGATTTCGTCGAGTGCGTAATCGAGCCTGATGGCTCCTCGTTCGAGCATAATAACTTCTCCAACATGTACAACTCACGGTTGTTTAACGTCCATAATAATTCTCTTATCTTAAGAAGGAGAGTCTGAAAATAAATTGTATATCTTAGTCAAATGATGAGAAGACGATACTTAACTTACGAAACATAAAGATAAATTAATATTGATTATTATATCATTATAAATTGAAAAAGCTACGCGTTTGCCTTCCTATATTTTAATAATACTATTTTATAGACACTTTTAAACAAATATGTTAGATCGGCAATAACTTTCAAGTCAATTTCTTACTCTAAATGGTCTAAACATCTCGCTTATGGTGTCAGGCGAATTGAGGCACAACGGTCCCCCAGGCGGTGCCAGAAGTCCCGAGACGATAGCCAGGCGGGGAATAGTGAACATTAAAGCTGGCTCATAGTTATCTACATCCGCTTGGTCCAATAACCCGCGTTCAAGCGCTCGCTGTAAAGTCTCTGAAAACAATACACACACGAGCTCTTGTTGCTCGTACTCCTTTGTCGACTTCACCGGAACCATGGCGCCAACGTAGCACAGCTCAAAATCGGCAAACAGTCGATCGAAGATCTTCAACGACTCAATGAGCTTCTCCAGAGACGGCTCGAGAGGATTTTGCGCCTGAAAAAAAAACGAATACTATTAATACGCTTGATATTATGCAATACTTGATTTTATACAAGATAATAAACAAGAAAATCAAATGAATGAAATCCATAATTATCTTTCTTCCAAGAACTTTTTGGATTCTGAAGAAAGGATCCTTTATCCCGCACTGTGAGACTTCAAAATATTAAAATTAGCTGCATTCAGCAGCAAAAGCTGCTTTGCAATTATAGTAAAGCAGCTTACTCTGCTGAAGGCAACCGTCGAAACGACGACAATTTATCTTTCAAACGAGTTGACGAATTTTTACATTCAATACCTTCAAGTTCATGTGGCCTTTGAGCGCATGCTCTCGCAGTAAGTTTCTGACGATCTCCAGCGACTTAGTAAGAGCTTTCGCTAATGGCCTCATAGCTGAACTTTCAGCTTCCCGGTTCATGATCGAGGAACCGGCCGCCAGACATTCCGCGCCAAACCATAGCTGTCCAGCCAGGTTCTCCTGCATCACGTCATCGGGGAATTTTACCCTGAAATCCCGATTGGCGCGAATCTCGGGGATCAGGTCGTCCATTATCTGATTGCAGATTGTCAGCACCTTATCCTGACAGTGTCGCAGCTGATTCACCAGCGTCGTACATCTCTCCGGCTCCTGTCGGCCGTCGAAGGAGTCCAACTCGCAGGCGACTGCGTTCAGAGACTCGTCGGCGTAAAAGAACTGTGCCAGTAGACTTGTGTCATCCTTCTGTGGCAACAAATTAAAGAAAATCGATTAGAAAGATCAATTTTAAGAGTTGAGCGTTTAAAGATCAAACAAAGTTTAGTACTAGAAGTAGCGATCATTTCTGACTGTTTCTATTTTTTTAGATTAATATCTTACTTCTTGTGTAAAAAATAGAAATTTTAGAACTTTTCATCAATTCTTTATTAGAGTAATCCAAAATATAGAAATGGTCAGAAATAACTACCAACAATTTTTGGCCTTGATGTAAAAAGATAGGAGAATTCTGAAATTTTATAACTTTTCAACAATCATTTCCTTTATTTTGAAATTATGAAATTTAAGAATCCTATCTCTTATCCGGGATATTAATCTAAAAAATAATCGATATATTTCTTGTGTTAAAAAATGATGAATCTGAAACACATTTCTTTTCTGGAGTTGAAAAAAAAAAATATAGGGAGACTTTCCACCCGCAGGGTGAAGGGATAAGTCCGCGTTTGCGGTGTCTGTGAACTGACGAGCCGCCCATCTGAACAATGACACTAATTCGCGCCTACGTCATAAAGGGTCACCCACGTCACGATTAAAGGGCGCGGCGATGGGAAAACCCTATTATCCCCGTCGAATAAATTTGTACTGTGACGATACGACGTCGGACGTATAGGGTAAAGGGTGAAGTCGACTTAATCGTCCGCGAAACCCGCAATTTCTATCTAACGAGCTCTAACGAGCATTTTATTCATTACGAAAATAGTGACACCGGCGACCCACGAGGATACAGAGGCATGTTGAATTACCGCTGTATTATTATTATAACGCAGAGCGTGGTACTTGAAGATAATAATGAATTTAACACTTTGCGGCCGATATAGGTCGCACGATAAGCTCTAAATCGCGTCGGAAGTTCTCTCGTCGCATCGATAGCGACGTACGTTTCAACAAAACGCGGCGATTCGGAATCCCTTTTTGAGAAAAGCTTTAAATCCGATTACGACGCGGGATCCGATTTGAAAAGCACGATCGAGGTTTTAATTTATATCGACGAACGTGCAGGACCCGAAGGAATTCATAAAAATAGCGGTTTACGCGCAAAAAGACCCACCGACCACGTATAGAACAAATGATTTATTCAGGAAAATATGTTTGAAAGTAAAATAAACCGATTGCGCACATTATTTATGGATCATCGATTGTGCAAAGTTCAAACATGGATTTATTCTTGTCTTATCGATGCAGATAAGGATTTTATAGAAAATATGCTTATAAGAAAGTACATTTATAATAGAGTAGGATTTAATTCCTTCTCTCACTTAACTTTTGAAGTCGATATTATATTTTTCTACACAGCGGTAGAAAAATAATTTTACACGAAACAATGAGATCATAGATAAGGATTTTATGAAAAATATATTTATAAAAATAAAAAAGCGCATCTATAATAGAGTGAGAATTAATTCGCAATAGAAAAATAATTTCACTCGAAATAACGAGATTACACATAGTAGGATTTTATGGAAAATATGTTTATAACTATAAGAAGGCGCATATTATATTTCTCTACAGTTGTAAAAAATTAATTTCTCAAACGAGATTACAGATAAAGATTTTATGAAAAATATATTTATAAAAATAAAAAAGCGCATTTATAAATAGAATGGAATTTAATTCCTTCTCTTAATTAAATTTTGAAATCTATATTTCTCTCTATAGTGATAGAAAAATAATTTCACTCAAAACAACGTAATCACAGAGAAGGATTTTATGGAAAATATGTTTATAACAATGAGAAAGCGCATTTATAATAGAGCGAGGTTTAATTTCTTCCTTCAGTTAAATTTTGAGGTCAAAATTATATTTTCATCACGGTAGATAGATAATTTCATTCAAAGCAGCGAAAGCAGAGAAAAAAATGATCCTTCTTATTATAATATTATTTATATGCGTTGCTGATGGAGTGCTGCTCAATAACATGCTAATAATAACATGCTTTAGGTGCACGTGATGAATCTATGACGATGCAACGTTTGCCGTACGGATGTACTTGTTATTGAATCATGTCCTACTGGAAATGACTCAGGAGTCACGCTTATGTACGCGGCGTGACAAATAAATCGATTAACCCACCGTATCGATATCATAAAACTAGAACAATGTTAGCGGTTTGCGCGAGCAAAAGGAGAGGCGAACTTTATATGCTCAGAGACAGAGCGTATTGTTCTTTTTACTTCGCAAACTACACGACGACATTAATCGTTTTACTTCCGGGACAGCGATGTGCTCGAAATAAGGAAAAAAAAACAAAAACGAATTCGTTACAACGACAATTCTCTATCGAGAATTTACACATGGAAGAAGTACGCTCTTTCCGTTTTCTTGAGACAAAAAAACAATTTTCTCACGATGAGTAAAAGAGACGCGAGCGAAAGTTTGCTCTGTCGGCGACGAGAATGAGAAGACTCAATCGCGATATGGAAAATTTTTCAACTTTCGTATCGATAATTCCGCTTTTTTCATCATAGCGTAAAAAGAGATAACACAGCCAGCAATTCCTTATTCCGACAATTTCACAGAAAGTTTTTCCGTATCGCGCACTGCACTTAAAGATATTATTACTGAATATATATTCTATGGTATTCGAAGTTTGCGATTATAATAGCTTTCTTAGAGTTTGCGGGCAAGATTCTAATATCACATTTGTACCTATGATAATGCTAATACATTTTTATTTCTGACGTCATATACAAGTCCTATCGAGATGTAACTGTAGCTGAGATAGTGGCAAGATCAATATAAAAATTCTTTAGTGATCTTAATATGAAGCTTGTTAGCATTAAAAGTTAAATCGATTATGTGACTTTACTGTTGCAATTAGGAGCTGCGTTTTAAGACTGACAAATAATCGAGAGGTGCGCAGTTGGAAATATACAAAAATTCACACAGAAATATTATTATTAAGCTCTCAAGATCCAGCTCGGATAAAGGCCTTTCTCTCTATCTCATTATCATCAAGACAATTCGTGAAGCCAAGTTTTACGGATAGTTGCATATTTATGGATGGTTTGCTTCGCATATTCGTACAACTCGCAAAAATTCTTGCAAAATTAATTAATCACAGAACAGTCAGCAATGACGAAAAATCAACGATTTTTTTTTATAAACACGAAAATGCTATTTAAGATCTCTTATTTAAAGGATTAAAACCAATTTTAAATAAAATATTTTTTTTTAAACTCGTGTCGATTTCAATCGCTCGCAAATACCGTTATGCAAAAACACAAGTCGATACATCAGTCGTTTAATCGACTCGAGTCAGCGGTCGTTTTACATACTTAATTAGACTGACAACTGAACGTTTGTCATATCTCTTCCTTGAGTCATATCTCTCACCTTGAGACAATAAATGTTTAACTTAAAGATAGAACGGGTATAAACAAAAGATAGAAAGGCTCAGGATGTTTGTGTACGATAATTATTCCGCGATCCGCGGGACTCTGGCCTAGAAATTGATTTCGCGTCATCTCCGGCCTCCGGTTCGGAAAGCGCGTTTTAGCGAATTAATTGTGACCTATTTCGCGACCGCGATCGCTCGTCGTCCGACGCAAAGGGGGAGAGGAACGCATTCGGACGCACCGCTCTCTCGGAGCCTGCTCGTTTCCTTCGAAGCATCGCCTCGCGTTTTGCAGTTTCGCCGCGCGCTCAACAGTTCGTAACGACGATCTACTAGAAAGTCCCCGCGTTTCGCAGCAGGTGAACGACGAACTGTCGCGCGACGATTAAAGGCCAACGCGAACGTGATTTTGCATTGTACGAATCGACCGGGTCGATTGCAGTTCTCCAGGATCACCGAATTCATGCAAAAAAATAATTTACTGTTAGTAATATTAGCTAAATGTCATCAACTAGTTCAGAGTTTGCCGTTGCTAAAAAATTGAGCTTTGATAATGACAACATTATTGCTGTTTCTATTTTACTGAAATATCTCAATTGCCGCAGCTATATTTTAGCTTCTTTGGTTAATTATTTTTTTGCGTGAATGTCATCGGATGCGGAAAGAAGAAGTGGCGAGCGCCGCTGTGTGACTCATCCCGACAGGCAGCGTTGACCCTCCTTTTGATACCGCCACCCTACATAGCGATCCCCATGTATCTGTCGCCGTTTCTTTCTTCGTTTCTCGTCGTGAAGTTCCTCTTATCAAGCGAAATCGATCGTATCGCGTATCGGCGTATCTTGTCAGTGTCTTTATTACTGGCGAAACGCCACGAGAACCAACATTGGAGACTCCGTCGTGTATTTAGGGAGAAATCGATGACCCTGACAACGATTCAATCTTTTCAGGAACGTCGCGCGGCTTTATCAAACGGTCCTTACTTCGCCGGCTATTAATAGCGTCGTAAAAACAGCCACTTTTACATGTTCCCATTCCGACAGAATCTCTCGAGAGCGAGCTGTAGTCTTTATACAGAAATTTCTCACCAAGATACTCTCCTGATATCGCAATACCGCTTCAAGTGTTTATTTTAACATCACACGGCTCGATTTCGTATTTCATTTGAATTCGTTGATCTCTATTGTCAACGTTGAACCGCGTTCGGAAATTATTCCGCGATATTGTAAAAATGGATAGCGCATATACGGAACATTTGGTTGTACGCCAATTGTCGGGAATCGATTTCGTTCGGGAGTATGTACATAAATACGCGATTCTTATCATGCCGTATCACGCGTCGCGATATTGAAGGCACACAATCGTTCGTCGCGATGAACCGCGCGACACGAACATTAATTTACACAAACAAACAGCTCCTTTGCCTCCGTTATCTGCCTTTCCTTTAGAGAAATCTATCATTGGGAATTTATTACTCGTGTCTGTCAAGACGTCTGTGTCTTGCGCAAAGTCACGTGCAACATTGTGATAAATAGTTAATTTTAAGTACTTTAGTCTTGGTAAAAATCTGTAAAGTTGCCATTCCAGAATGCAAATTTTTACAAAATTGATATGGCATTTGATTGCTCACATATGTCTATAAATAATCATTTTTGTCCACCTCGTAAAAAAAAGAATAATAAAAAGATTGAGTTATTAGCTTAACCTTTAAATGCGTTTTTTTTAATTATATGGATTGTCCAAAAAAATTTATGGATAAATGTGAAATTGACAAATTGTGGGTAATCAAATGCTGTATGAATTTTGTAAAAATTCCCATTTTGGCGTGCCAATTTCACAGACTTCCATTGTTGGTGTAAAGCGCTTTACATCATTTTTGTGATATTCATAAAACGCTGTCATTCCTGCCTTATTTCTCTCCGCAAAATTGCTAATCGACTTGTAATATTGGACTTGCAGGCGTGCTGCGTTAATAAAAGCGTCATTATGCGAAAGCGTAACACTTCCCAGAGGATACTTGTTTTCCGCTAATTCAGCACGACCAGATAATGTTCAGTTGATGACACAATCGAGATAAAGAATGTAATGAAAATAAACGAGGAAAAAGGCCTTGTTTCAATGTCATTATCAAAATATTTCTAAACGTTTTTCTTCGCAGTAAGTAAACAACAGTACGTGAAATAGGACCGATTTAATTGTGAATATACAAATATTAATTATTAAATAGAGAAAAGGGTCATTTTCGGTCCGGAGAATTTTTGAATCTCGGTAGCCCAATAACAATATTTCTGTGTGAATTTTTTGTACATATTTATTTTTAAACTGCAATAAACTGCAGGCCGATTATTTGTTTTTAAAACCCAGCTCCTCAATAGCAAATCCACATAATTAAATCGCTCTTTGACTTAACTTTTGATGCTGATAAGCATTGTATTAATTCGCAATAAGCGCGACATTGAAAACATCGCGAGGTAAGCGAAATGAATGGGGGAAGGGGGATAATAAGAAACTACGCTCTTGTGCCAAACTGATGTAACGTTAATGTACAAAGTTAGCGCTCTCGGAATCCTTTATTTCAATTTGATTGTACGTCTCGGTATCGCTACGGGCGATACATTGTTTGATACAGCCCGCCTGAACTTGTAACGCGGAAATAAGACGATACTTGAAAAGTATCTACTCTCCGGATTCAAATTGAATAAACTTTGTCGAGTGCCGTCGACTTTCACTGAGAAACCCGTAGGATATTTGGATGCTTTCCAAACACGCCCGACGGACTGCCTCTCTCGTAAACCGATTACGCCAAAAACCACCGCGCGCGACGTGCGTGCACGCATTGTGCCGTGCACATGTATGTACGTACGTACGTACGTAAAGTGCCGTCATGTGTATGCACCTCGCGCCGCGCCGTGCGAAATTTTCGCGAAACAGGTGGCAACAGCGCGACGGAAAGTCCGTCCGCGGTGAGACCGAGAGAGGGAAAAGAGCGCACGCGTTCGATCGGCACGAGAGAGGCGAAAGAAAGAGAAAATAGGATCCGTCCGATGGTAGATGTATTCTCGAAGCGCGGCACAAATTTCAGGAAACGGCACCTTGCAAGTAACTCAAAGTAACGCGCTTTACAAAAATGTAAGGTAAAAAAGTAAAAAAGTATGAGATATGAGGGAGAAATGCGCAGCAAGGTAGGGTGAGTAGCGAGATAGACACGGCGAGGTAGAGAGCGGACGAACGTAGCGTGAGGAAGGCGGCTGAGGCTGATTACGAGCGACGCGTATTCACCTTAGGCCTGTAAAACCATTTTCTGATGGACTCCATCATATCGCACCACGGCTGACGTCATCAGAGTACGCTGACGGAAATCGTCACTGCGCCTGCCGCGATCGAGGCACATGCGACGTCGATGTCGATGTCGACGTCGATGTTGACATTGACATGTCTCCCTCCGGGGTGGGCCTTAGCCTGGGGACTTGGCCGACGAGTCGAGGCACGGTCGAACGATGAATGACGGCACTGACGATGACACGATACTGACGACGGACGACACTGACGGCACTCTCGACGACGGCGACGGCGACGATGCGACACGATCCGTATATACGAGCATCGATGATGATGATGATTACGATAAGCACGACGTCAGCGAGTGACAATTGAAGTAACGACGACGATAACTGCAGCACCGACGAAAATGAAGACAATGGTAGCGTCGACGACGACGACGACGACGACGACGGCGGCGTCGACGGCGACGACGACGACGGCGACGGCGACGGCGACGGCGACGACGGTCGCGACGGCGACGATAACGACGATGGCGGTGACGACGGCGACCTGCCCGAGGGTTGCTCACTCGCGAAAACGCGTGTTAACCGAACGCGCGTTCATAAAACTAAGATGACAAGCGTGAGACACGACTCACAAAAAGACACAGCTGCCTACCGCGCGTGCGTTTGATGCAATAATCGTGAAGCGATGAATCGCCGCGGTCGCGTAACGGCTCGGCCTTCGAACTACATAAACGGGCGGCAGATACAAACTGCAGCTTTTCTTTCTCTAGATTTATTTACATATGAATTTTATTCTGATACTTCAAAGTGATGATCTTTATGTAACAATGATTTAGTTTAGCTTCATTTTACTACATATTTTTTATTATACATATAACTTCGTAACATACATATAAATTATATAACTTTTAACATTGAATATATTAAATAATAAAAAAAAATATTTAATCCGAATCAGAATGAAAAGAAGATAATGGAATAGAGAAAGAATCGATTACTTATTCTTTTATTATATATACATATTAAATTTTCTTCAGATGAAAGACACCCGCGCGTCAGTAATTATCGACTCAGCGTCGATAAGTCAAGTCGCTGTTACGACCTAGTAAAATTATTGTGTCAATTATGCATTTGTAGATTTCGGTTCGAAAATTCAATTTTTATTCCATTTTTTAAATTGCGATTTTATTGCTATCGAATTTGTGTGATAACTGTAGAAAGAAATATATTACGGCAATACATGATATTATAAATATGTAATTCTATTTATAAAATATTTGTATAATGATAAGATCATAAATTTAATATTGTAAATTCAATTCACTGTATAAATTATTCATGATATTCGTGATTAAAAAGTTTATATCAATAGTCGATAATGTCAATACTCTTCAATTATCTCCAAGTTCCCTGATAATTACAATAATTACCAGGATTGATATAACAAGCCATTTATATCTTATTCAGCCGTGTCAGACAAATATGCATACTTGAACTTATTATTACAACACAGATATGTTATAATACACATATTTCATGAAGCTGGAATTTCAATTAGTATTCTCCGTAATTTTAGAATCACGCGAATCTGCAAAATAACTTTCTACACATCGTTTCGCCCGTAATTACCTAATCACACAAAATAATTGCTTATTCCGGTTTAACAAGCCGCGTTCTAAATACCGTATGCTCGATGAAAGCGCAAAGTTTGATCAATTTTCGCACAATGTCAACTAATATTAATTACTAATAATGACTGGTCTTATATGCTGTCTAGGAGTAAATCTAATCTGTTGGCTCCCGACATTGATACTTTAGTGTACAAGAAGTAGTAGGTTGAAGCGTATATAAAGCTCTTCCACGATCAGATCGAGAGGAACACTTGCAGAAGGATCTTCTACGAGAACGTATCGTTCCAGTGACAAACGAAATCTCTCAAGGTATGCATACCCAAGTAACAAGCTGATATTATTTATCCTCGTTATTTTGACGTTAAAATATTGTCAGAAACGTCATTTTCAACATCTCGCTTTTTCATACTATTATTAAATCAAGAATTATTGCCTAGTATTAATTTAAAATTAAATTTTGAAACAATTGGATGCTTTAAATTCATTCAGTCACCAAACTAGGCAAGTTAATTTAAACAGGATCAAGTCCTAACACAAAAGAAGATTTATGAAATTCTTACTCCAAATTCTACTGTATTTTTTCTTTTCTTTTGAATTGAGAAACTGTACATTCACCGCGAATATTGATTTTATACAAGAAATAGCTGTTTTATCTGTAATAGATAGCATATTCTATGTGTACGTTCCACTTATCGCTCGCAACATTCGCAGAATCATTTCATCCTTATTGTTTAGTAAATACTAAACAAAGATAAAATGATTCTACGAACTTTGTGAGCGATAAGTGAAACGCATCCTATGTGTATTGAAATCTTTTTCATTTTTATCGACACTCAATATAACGGCAACAAAAGGTAGAAATCGAGGTGTTGAAGATATATAAAACTGTAAGATAAAACATGAAGAGATGTGAGAAATCTAAAGCTACTTCAATAGATGGCGCGATGTTTACGATTTACATTCGCAGAAATGTATGTATACATACTTACTTTGCCTCCATTTTTGCTTCCAAGAATGGAGGATGTCATTGAATGTTTTCTAAACTCACACTTATAAATTACGTAAATTACATAATAGGCCACTCGCATGTAATACATACATATACGTACAGCAATGCACATACATTTGTACGAATAGGAAACATGTAATGATGACTCGGTTTTACTTCTCTGTCTCCATTACATTCGAAATAATCATAATGAGAAGTTTATATTTATCTGGTAGTATATAGAAATCTGTATTTACATCACAATTCTATCAGTATGGGATGGCTTTGAAACTCCGATTAAATATCAGTTATTAATTTATGAAGCAACATTTGTGCTATTCTTTTAACATGGAATCATTATTATATTATTGTTTAATATATGTATAGAGTAAAGATTAGATTGGAGATGACAAACTATACGGTTTCGATTTCACTTTCAATTTTGTCAATTGAATTAATCGGAATTTAATTAAAGTTGCTTTTAATTTTTCTTACAAAGAAACTATTACAAGATACGATTTAATAAATTTTGAATAAATAAAAATGAAATATACAGATGTGTTTATTCATAAGTATTCTAACTAATATATATTTTAAACATACTTCCTAATTTAATTCAATATCGAGTTCTATAAGTCAATGTTATTAAAAAATTCGTTTAACAGTACAATTAGTATTTCATTGAAAAAAGGTATCGTCTAATTTTTTATAATAACGTACTGCATTTAATGAGCTTCTTTTCAAATTTTTTCATCTTTTTATCGGTAAAATTTAAAGAGATGAATTTAATGAAATTTGAAGAGAAATAGTATTGCGTGTGGGCTTGCTCATATTATTTTCTAAATAAAATTAGTTTCGGTTCGCGTATGCCGTTTAACGAAAGAATTCAATCGCCACTCTCATAAATTACAGATCCATGTATCGTGGGAAGATTGAATAATACGAAATATAGATACAGACGTATCAATAGAGAAAATGATACATAATAGGCATATAGACTTACGAGAATGCGTAGAAACGGAACAACCCGGTTACGAAGCTAATGGATTACGAAACGTACGACAAATTGCCCGTCAGCGTGAAATGGAAAATCCACGATATATCGTACCTTCGACGCACGGCGTGCACAGCGAAATAAATTGCTCTCCTGACATTTTCTAATTCCGTTCCGCGAAACGCACGCGCTTTAATGCGCGTTCGGTGAAAATTCCAGACGTTAAAGGACAATTATTCCGCGCGCTCGAATACAATTGAATCCTATTCAATTAATTCCTAATATATATATCGATCGCCGATGCTCTGCGTGTTGGGTAAAAGCTATGGCGCCACAAAAAAAGATAAACTTTGCTTTCTGGAGTAACATTTAATCTTCGTCTGCGAGTCTCGCTTTTACTGATAGGGAAAGAAATACTAATGTAGAACATTCGGAATTACGCGTGGAAAGTAATTTCCTGCGAAATCGCCGTCGCGCCATTTTTCCAAATTACTCACGCACGTCCTCTTCTAACTTACAATCAGTCGCAAATTAAATATCGGTTAATACGTAATATTGCTGGCAGACGCGACACGACCGCGTGCCTCGCTGGTAGAGCGGCTCAAACGGCCCGGGATGCTTCATCCCCGTACTAACGGAGATGCTGGTCACGTCTCTTATCCGCTCGGACACTTAGTAGCACTTACGCTTATCTTAATGACCAGGGACGCTCGTAGCGTTAATGGCCCTCTTAAAATTAGCGCGCGGAACAAAAGTCGAGCGCGCGCGCGCTGAAAATTTTCGAGAAACGCCGGTTCGCCCGAGTACTACACGAGTCGTTAATCGTCATCCTTCCTTTTTTTTTTCTTCTTTTCTTTCAACGATTATGAGAGTTTAAAGAGATCGATGTAAACACGCGGCCTGCAAGAGTTCTGCAATTATCATAATGGCCGACTTCGATACCTGAGCCTTTATGTATCCGTTAATTGTAAACGAAAGGATATTCCCGAATATAGCTTATTGGATAATTTATTTTATTTACAGGCGTCCAAGCGAATACGAAGAAAGGAAATAATTGCCGATAAAATGCTCGAAATGTCATTTCGCGCTGCATTGCGTTGTCCGTCGCGATCGTTTGCGTCATTGTTATTACCCGCGATTGGCATTCCAGCGGTTTATCATTTTAAAAAAATGATATCCCCATGAAGAAACGGTGTTCCAATGGTGGAAGCGTAAACTTTGCGATCGCGCGATTTTAAGTTGCACGGCTCCGTATCGGATCGTTGCCTCGTCAAGTCTACCGTGACAGTTAGGTAGTCTATTGTTTTTCCCCTTCGTTTTACGTTTTACAAACCGCGCAGCGCGCAGATATTTCCTCTTCCTCTCTTAACAGCGAACGATTTCATTACAATTGCATGAGAGACTCCGGATTTGCGACGGTAAAAAGATCTCTGCCAGAGCTGCCGATATTAGAAAAATTGTAATTATTCCACTGACAAGTCGCTTGTCTTTGATAGTAATGGATATGTAGATATATAAAATCCTCTTGAGTTTCGGAGCTCCGGAAATCGGGAGAATGTAAATCCGCTTGGTAAAAGTGAAAGACTGTTTTAATAATACCCGTCGAATTATTCAGGCGTCGCTCACTGGCGCTAATGAACGTTTGAAAATCATTAGTCGTTTTTCTGAGAGCTGCCAATAAGTGCCGAGTCGTTCGTCCTTGCGCAATTATTTAGCGGGCTAACACGGCGAATATTTGAAGGAGAATGCATCGCACGATGTATCGATTGTCCCCTTTATGTCTCTCTTTTTTTTTTCATTTGTACATTTTTGCAAATGAGACATTTTCCTCACGTACTTACCTCTTGCAGATGACTAAGTGTGCATTCGCCGTTCTCGTCTTGTCATTGGTCATCAGCACCGTGCTTTGCCAAACCTTCCAGTACAGTCGTGGATGGACCAACGGCAAGAGATCCGAGTTTCCCAACTCATTGGGTGCCTCCAATCCCGGGGACGAACATTTTACCAACGGCCAACTGAAGAAACTGAAGATGCTAGTCTACGAGAATGTTGATGAACAGGTAGGCTTTGGAATAACAATATATGTATTTACTGAAATATGATTAATTTCGCAGACGCGAGACAAAGAATTATTATTTAACGAAACTGAAGCGCTTCCGCAAATGGTGTCTGAGATTGATCTATTAATATCTGTTTCACAGCCGCTGCTGATCCATTGTGACGTTGTGGACAAGCTGAGGAAACTCGTTCACACGGATAATTACGCCTCTCCGCTGCGACGGGAAAAGGGACCGAACGATGACAGTTACTGAAGCGGACACTCGGCGCGATGGTCGTCATATAATAACCACGATTGCTTCAAAGAAGTATTAACAGCGCATAACTTTATATCCTATTTTTTTAGTTCTAATCAAGTCGAAATAAATTATTAATGCACACAAATCTTTGTTCTAATGATAAAATGCATAACCAAAACCGTTGTATTCCTACTCACGTCACGAGGATACGTCGTGTCCTCATAACGCTCGCGTCTCGGGAGGAAGGGAGGAAATCGCGATGTCGGAACTGTTGGAATTATATTTGTACGATTATCATGGCATTTCTTCGAGTTCGTCACGACTCGTGACGGTTAATTAAATTTCGCTCTCTTAATTGGACAGTCGGTCGATGGAATAGATCGCGGACGGTCGCCGGTGGGTATTCGACATGGAGGGGGGATTTTGTCTGTCAACGGAAGATGGAGTGAAACCATGTCGAATGGAGACACCCGCTGAGTCCGCTGGATTATCCCTACGGACAACTTATCTTCCCGCTCGCAACTCGGGCAGCTCCTGGCCCAAGTATCAGACGCCAGAACGATAAGGATCGTTTGAACGAAATAACAGATTAATTTTTTATCGAATTTACGATTCGGACGCCCGTCCCATTCGGATTTCGCGCATTAACATCTCGACGCTCCTGAAAACCGTTTCCGGAGAGCACGTTCTCCGGCACATCACCGTCGAGCGCGAATCAGCACCGTTCAATTAAAGATCAAAGATCGGCGTGTCAATTTTCGAGAAGCCCGACGGCACTCAAGATTATTGGTCGCCGACGTCGGGGCGTAACTATTGCACACGGCTAATGCGCTTAAAACTTAGCTGTTAATCAGAAACCAATTACGGGAGGCGGGACGAAATGAGTTTAATCGCATTAAATATTAAAACGTTCTGACGATACCGTGTCGCACGCGCGCGCACGCTCGTCTTGGTGTATACCCGGTGTCCCCGTCGTGTACGCACGAGTCAGTCATCACGGGGTGGCACACAGCACCAGCACGTGCCACGACCGGCTTCAGCCATTTTCCCGTCTTAATACCCACGGGAGTGGCCAACCGCCGTACACCCTCTGCGAGTACCTTGCATCGAATCTCGAAACCACGCGGAAGCACCGTGATGATCCCAATGTCGCAACGGTCGGATACTTTCCGGCGTGAATTCAAATTTCAGCTGCGAAGAGATGTCGTCGAGTGTGGAGAATGAATGGCGAGGTACTTGGAGAAACTCCCTTAAGGTTCTTATAAAAGGCGCGACGTGAAATATTCATTCCGTTCGCTTCTATTTTAATGGAACGTCTCGCGAGATGTTGATCGCGATATAAATACACGTCGCAGAATTATATCTTTATATATATCGCGACGATAAAGGCCTGATGGCCGGCAACTTGCTCGGTCTCGTAAAATAAATAGTGACGATCGCGAAATACAACCTGTCGAGGAATAATGTAAGACCTGATGGAACCTCGTTGAATATATGAGCCGTAACGTGAATGATGTACGACCCAGCTCCATGTCCCCCGCCTCCCCCCACCCTGCAAGTTTTAATATAATTCCACATGCAAGAAGTAATATTTCTCGCGTGTGGAATTGGAAATCGCGCGCGTAAAAATGGTGTAAAAATTAAAATAGCGTCACACGACGCGAGAAGAAGAAGAGGAGGAGGCGATCGCGGCGGATATTTCGAGCGCACAACAGTTTCAAGAGCTACGTCGAAGATTATAGCTACATTGTCTCTCGAAGGTTTACGAGAATTAATCTCATTTGCGGAATTACGCACGTCTGCGAAACATCGCGGCGCACAAGTACGAGCCGCGCGAGCGAAAACGAATTCCTATTAGCGATAGAGAAACAGAAACGTGTCGGCGCGGTGAAAAGCGGGACCGACGGTTCCCTGGTATAAATACATAAAATCGGGCAATCATCCTAAATGGGCGCCTCGCTAGCGGATCAGGAGCGGCTGTCGCCTTTTTCAACCTGTCGTCTGTCGCCTGTCGTTTGTCGCGCGACAAGGGAGCCGCGCAATTCCAACGCCGCGTAGTCGAAAACGAAAAAGCGTGGAACGACGGAAAAGCGTTTGACAAGTACAATTTCCGTCTCGGGCATGTCACGCTCGCTCGGTGCTTTTATTACTTTCGCCCTGTGTCTCCCTCCGACCGTCCTGCTCATGAGGAGACACGATAACGTTCGCCGCGAGCTGTCTTGCGAACATCGGTACGAGATATTCACTCGCGATACATTTTTTATTCACCCTTTTATCGTCTAATTATTTTCGAGCGTTAGGAAATAATATTCTATTAACTATTAATATTCTTTCTTTTTTGGACCATTTACAACACCTTCTTTTTTAACCCCTAATAAGTCATCAATTTTTCATTCGACGCAAGAGGGGACTTGAGATATCCCAATATCTCAATATAACAAATCTATTTATATCTTTTGGAAATAATATTTATTCAGATTTTCAACATTTTTGTTTCTTAATTCTTCAGCTATTTTTTATAAGCAGCGAGTCTTGAGATATCTCAATAAAAAATCAATTTATGTATCTTATAAAATTGATTCTTTCAAAATTCAAATAGTAAGGCTTATATTTTATTAGGAAAAAATTGTGTCGGACTAAACGTCGGACTTGTAAAGACCCCGCGAGACGACCGGAAGGTTAAGCAGACGACCTTCATAGCGCGAACGTTACTCGTCCCTAAGCGATTCCACGTCGTCGATGACCTAGGAACGAACAGACGTGATCGCCGTCTGTCTGGCGGCGTCCATCCGAAAAAAAAAACTAAGAAAAGAGGAGCGGTTTCGATTTTAACACGGCTCGACCGTGTTCCCGCGGCGGCGAAACCGCAAACGATCGGAAATAGAGAAACTGCCTCTCGCAAGATAGTTGCGGAGGGACCCGTTTTACGGGCAGGAAATGAACGGTGCTTCGACACTGTGTTTTAGGAAACGCGCACGAGGGCACTTAACCGCCATGAAAATTGATCGTCCTCCTGCGCCCGATCAAAATACCACCCAACTAGGTGTTGCGCCTCGTTCCCCGAAACGGAACCGGAATACTTTCCCCGGCCGGAAGATCGGCCGATCATTTTATTTTTCTCGGAACAGCGCTTCCCCTCCGTAAAACGAGGATCTCTGCCCATATATCTGCCTATTTAGAAAAATATTTGTTTTTTTTTTTCAAATTTATAGAGCGTTCTTTCAAACGATTCTCCAGCAAACTCATCTGGCAATTTAAGACAATCGCTGTTTGCGATAATTTCGCAATAAATTTTATCTGAAAATTGGGATGTAACGTTGCCATTTCGCGCGCAATAATGCCGGAAATATCGCCGGATATTCCGACGAGCGTGTCGCGTTGGCGGATTTATTTTTCATCGGAACTATCAATTTCCATAAGCGCGACTCGTTGTTCCCGTCGCGAAATTGAGCCGCCATTCGACGATGAGGTGGCGGCGGCGGCGGCGGCGGCGGCGAAAAAAGCATCGCGCGCTTCTCGCGCGAAGCGCAATCACAATAAATTTTCTACGCTCGTATAAATATGGCAGCGCGCCGCTCATGATTTTATAAACGCGCCTCCTGTACGCATACGCGCGCGCGCGCGTAGCGATGTTGTAACGTACAGTGCAGTATTCAGGAATGGCGATCAAACGGAACGACGTTATTAACACCGCTTCTATATTCTCTATGGACTCATCTTACGCCGCCGTTCTCTTCCGAGTGAATTCTCGTTGAAAATTTTATTCGCGAGTATTGCCCCTCCCCCTTCGCCGATCGCGCGCCAAGATCGACATGTTATTAACAGGTCTCTCAAGACGGCGTTCCCACGTCGCGCGTACGGAATCAGATAGCCGGACAAAGCGGCTAATATTGCGTGCTCCCGGGAAATTAGCGGACGCGATACAGACCTAATTAACCGCGATGCATGAATAATCATGCCTTCTCTTCGGGGTACCGTAAGCGTCTTTGCGGGCACAGGAAGCGCGTACACGCACTCGAAGGAGGGATGAAGGCGCGACGCTGAGGCGACGGGCAAGCGGGGACGGAAGGAGAGAGTTAATATCGGATTAGTTTTTAATTCGAGCTGTATACCCTTCCTCCTTGCGAGAGAAGCCTGCAGCGATGGCCATGCGGGACGACGCTCGACGTCGCGACGGGGGGTGCCGGCGCGCGCGTGAGCGCCGGGGCATGTGCACGAGCGTAGATTAATTTCCAGGGTGGAGCGGGCAATGAGCTGTAGTAGTAAACGGCATCAATAATTTGCATAATTCCGCGCGTCGATTTGCGCGTGACTCGCGAGATTACACGGTAATCCGCGCTCGCGCCGGCACCTGGGACTTACAATTTTCTCGAAAAACGGTATTATTTACACGTTCCGCTCCGTGACGACGTGACTGAACATACACTTCGTTAGCATAACATAGATGGATGCTAAACGATGACGATGAAGACGTTTCCAACTTTCTGTCGCTGTCCCGCGCGTGTTAATTCCGGAAAGAGATGAAGAGAGAGGCATGTGTTTTCAAACGCGGAGATTTTCCGCGGAATGGAAATTGCTCCGGGCGCTCTTTCGGCGTCATTACCTGCACGGTTTTACGTGCAGAAAAAAGTATTCCACGCATCACGCGCGCGTCAAACAAGTAATGTTGTACCTTGAAAACTGCAGATTTTCCGTAATTTTGGTTTTTCTTTCGTCCGGTTGCCCTTTTCCTTTCGGTCAATGACTTCATCGGCGGCGTGGAGTTTCGAGTGTGGGCCTCGACAGAGCCGCTTGGACGTCTTGATACTCGGACCTCTCGCAATTGGTCACCTCTCCTCTCGTCCCCCGCCCGCCGCCGACGCGGTGTGTGTCTACGTTAAAAACTAGAAATACCGCAGGAAGGTCTCCGCTTTTGAAACGAGATTACAGGGCGCCGGTGACGCGCCTCTCAGTCGGACGGTGTTGTACCTGTTCGGGGTACCTGTCGCCGGTTCACTCTCACCAGATTTCTGCGCTAAACGGCGGAAACGTTTTGGGATACTTCCGTCAAGTATGCTCGTTTGAGGACGGCTCGGTTTCTGTTCTCCTTTGAAAGTCATTTGCTTGGCTCGTTATTTCCAGATGAAATAGAACACGACCGATCACTGGCGAATGAATCGAATTTATGTTAATTTCTAATCGTTGTAACAAATTATTCAGTGTTATTAATAAATTTTAAACGACAATATAGTATCCATGTAAAATCAGAGAGCAGCGTTCGTTAAAAAAAAAAAAAAAATTAAATAAGCTTGATAAACAAAGTTAAATAATATTGTTTCGGCATATTTCCAAGATATTACATAAATCATTTAATAATATACTACGTTTTGAACTGTTGTCGATGCATTGCACTGAAAGATAAATCGCGTATCACGTGAATTCGTGGCGATCCACGGAAACGTGGTCCTGGCACGAAGCGTTTCAGGACCTTCGTTCCCGGTGGCGGCGGGTGTTTGTCTCCAAATAATTGGGCGGGACGGCGCGCGGCATCTCCTCTGCAATTATAGGCAGTAAACGCAGCCACATCCGGTACAGGGAGCTCTAGGTGAAGCGGGATAATTCCACGAGAAAAGACACCGATTAAGGCGATCGGAGAGAAAAAAGGACTCGCGTCTTTGACGGACGTTGTTAGGGGAAAGAGGTGTGACAAAGAGGAGAAAAAGGACCGGAGAAAAGCTGGCCGCCGCGCCGCTCGCCTATTACGCGGATGCGAAAGATCAAAATATTGCGAGCGGCGTGACAAGATAGTCGTTTCGACAGAAAAATAACGGAAATCGAGCTTCCAAAGAAGATGTAGGCATTACGCGGCGCACCGCGATGTAATGAGTCCTCGTTACGACAACCCGTTTCCGATGCTTTCCTCGTATTTCTTAAACGGCGCAATTTGCAAAGTGTACCGATCTCATCGAAGGAAATGAAACGTTGTACCCCGTTCCGCGTATTTGCCGCAAAATGCACGCGTATGAGCGACATTGTACAGGATAATGAGATGAATTGATTGATGCGAAAGAAAACGTGTAATTGCGTTTAAAAGGAAAAGATTAGGTGTGCCAGATGCATTTCTGCGCAAACATGGAATCATCGAACGATTCTGCTTATTATTCTAGAAAAATGTTGAGATAAAGACGTCGAAAGATGGCTACAACACTTGCCGAGACACTCCATTTCATTTCACGTTAAAATGACATACGAAATAATGAGAGAAATCGATATGAAAGATAATACATGCGTTTTACAAGAAAGAGCAATTGCACATTCCAAGTGTATTGCTGCATTTGCATAAATATACGGCATCGAAACTCATTCTAGATATAAAAATATCAAAACAAGTACGCAAATAAAAATAAACACATATTTTACTAGGTTCTCCATCCATTTCATGTCAAAATACCTATGAAATATGAGATATCTTGGAAACTATTATTTTTACATTAATGCTTTAATATTCCCATAATAAAATGACTATAAAAATCGATTCATATATAAAATTGTACAATTTGATTTTAAAATATAAAAAATTATGAATTAAAATGTTTTATCACAGTATTCATTTTTTCGAATGAAATAATATCTAAGTTTTCTGTAGCAGGAAAAGCAACAGAAACCTTTCATGTTATTAAATGTAAATCACATTCTTTATATTGTAAACACTTTTCCCCGCCAAGACACACGTTAATTCGTATGCAATGGAATATAATGAGAGGGAATTACTTGCCATTATTCGTTAAATTATTAAATCAACGGGCTCTTGAATTATTCCGGGCTCTTGAATTTTTGTACTTTTAGACACAATTGCTTTTACGTCAAATGAAGTTCGATGCAATCGACGCGATGACGCTCGAGATATCTGCGTAAAAGGATCATTAAAATCTTTAATTATCCGTAAATCAAAGAGTGGATCGTTGCTTATTAAGTTAATAAAATTATCTCTGACTTTCTTACTAATTGTTTCTGCTGTAATCGGCTGTAATTCCGTGCCTTTCCCACGCAGCCCGTCGGCACAGGCGGATTCTCGCAAGGATATACGGTTAGATATATATACCGAGGAACGAGTAGCAGTTAAATCATTTTATATGCATTTCAATGTTTTTCTCGTATATACAACGTTACACGTACTTACATAACATCACATCGTTCGCTATAATAATAATTATTACCGAACTTAACTTAAAAACATACCTAATCATACGACGACGACGATCGTAATGTACGGTATGTATGGTTTATTTTTTTCAGTAGTATATATATATATATATCTATATATAATAATAAGTATTTCGGGATATATAATATAATCTTGATTGCATCGTGCCGCGTTGCAGCGCGCATGAAATAATATATATATACACAGGACGTATCTAACAATCAAAGAGAACGTACGCCGCCGGTACGTTGGCACGACAGCGCTTCTGCGTATACAAGTATTTCATATATCGTACAAGTATGATGTCTAATTACAACTATGGCGTCTAGTATGTACACGGATATGTCACGTCAGCTGTTCCATTTCAGGCCCGCATTCACATCTGACCAAATGATTACTTTTCTTCTCTTGGGGAGGGAGAGAGAGTGTCGAAAAAAAATCACACATCCCTTATCAGCCGTATCTCCCCCTCGATCAAATTGTCCGTTCACCGAACGCGTCTACGATATAAAGTTTAAAACTTACCCGGCCGCCTCTCCGAAATGCGACATTAAATAAGGATGTGAATACGGATCTTGGACTTCGCTGCCTCGCTCGATGCGATCGATGATTTCTCGACGATGCATAATGCGGGAAAACGTACAGCTTCTCTTTAGGAAAGATTGAATAACTCAACACGAAGGAGGATTGGGGGAGGGGGGGGGGGAGGACATTATCGAACGTCCGGCCCGTTCAACGCAATCTGGAAATAACGTTTTTGGAGGGGCAGTCATCTCTCCGCGACTCTATTTCGTCGGGTCGAGACACGTACATGTCGATAATGTCGCGTCAATCGAGGCTAATTACGATAATCCTCGCCTCGCGAGAAGAAACGGATGCTTTTAATGCGACCCGATTGTGTTCGTACATGATAAATTCACGACGATTATCGCGCCTCGCGTGTGCGATCGTGCCGCGCTGGTTAACTGTTCGAACCGTGACAATTATATGGCAAAATCCCGGGCCGTGGCTAATAAGTGATACGGCGCCGAGTGAGTATGTGTGTATGTATGTTGAAAGAGAGAAAGAGAGAGAGAGATATGTTGTAAGGCAATGTACAATCGATTTCGCGGTGCTCTTTAGGACGTTCGTGTTCGATGGTGGTCGCCTGAATATCGTAAGGCAGAAGGAAGGCGATGCTAATAGCCTACAATCCGTAACTATCCTATAAAAAAAAAAGGAAAAGACGATAAAAAAGTCTCTGCTGTTAATCTCACGATCGGTCGACGAATGAGCGATTCGTTCGCTATCTAAAGCAAGTTAAAAAAAAGACATGGAAACAGAATGCAGATCCGGCTCCGGATTCCTGATTCTAGACGCAGGGCAGGACGAGAGGGATGAGACGACGATTCACTTAACGAGAGTTTCTCGGATCGTTGTCGCGCTTCAGCAAATCGGCTCGGCCAGGGGCTGCGGCGGGCCGTAAGGAGAGGCCCACTGGCCGACCGGGTGAGTTAGAGCCGTCGTCGACGCCTGCTGTCTGTCCAGGCTGGACACCGGGGCGCCGCCCGGATGCCCGGACACCGACGTCGGGTATGCCACCTTGCCGAGGGCCTCGGCTTGCAGGGACAGCATCAGCCGATTCGCGGCTTGCCTCTCGGCCTCTCGTTCTTCCGCCGTCTGCCTCCTGCAACAGAATTGAGCGCCGTTGGTCCAGATTAATCGTTCGTCCGAGACTGAAACTACTCCTACGTCAAGCCGACAATCTGATCCACCGGGGAAAAATCATGCAGCAGAAAATCGCACGCGCGAACCTTCTTGCGTCGGTTAAATCTTTTAATTAAAGACATATCGTCGGCCCTCAAATCGCATTTTCCACAGTCGCGCGAGTTTACAGAAGACTGTAGCACGTCTTAAGGGAAACTTGTCAGCTTTTGACACGGTAGTCTGCATGATACGCGTGTAGTTAAATCGACTATCCTAGGCACTACAAGCAAAGTTCCCAACTGCGCGCCGCCGCGCCATCAGAATCGCCGTAAGGGCCGGCCCGCGCGAGGGGAGCGAGCTCGGAGAGGAAACGAGGCGGAGTAAAGAGACGGCGAAAATAGAGTGGCGGTTGTCGGGCGGAAAACAGAAGACGGATGTAATAAAGCTAATTCGATTCTTCGCTATAGCGAAGCCGGGGCCACTTTGCGCCGCGGGACGGCCCGCGCGATGTCTGTTTTCTAGCCTTAAGTCTATTAGGGCGCCGCAAAATGGCCGACTCGTTCGGCAAGGTCGATAGAGAGAACTGCGCGCACGAGCGCCCGGCGTGGCGAATAGCCAAGCCATCCAAGTAGCGCGTCGCTCATTGAAATCGTATCTCCGAATGTCGCTCACGTTGAAAATATCTTTTCCTCCATTTTCCCTCTCGCATCCCTGAAAGTCAAAAGTCTCTATCCTGAGCTGCGCGTCTCTAGGCGCCTCGATCAGCTCGAGCCGGCCGGCCGGCTCTCGTGCTTTCGTGACGAGGATGAATCGGGCGTGCGGCAAAGTTGAGTTGGACTTGATCCCAATGTTTTCCTGCGCCGTGATCGTTATAATTTCCTAAAACTGGTTCCTCCGGTGTAATGCTCGTGGACCTTCTAAAGACCGGTGGCCGGGCGCTCGTGTCCTCACGAATTACGCCGCGTTCCGGCCTATCGCGGCGCAGGTACTATCTCGTTGACCCTCTTTTTGCCCGCCTTTTTTGGCCGCGAGTTGAGCAACGCGCGGCGGCTCAACGACTTCCTGTAATTTTCTTCACCCGATACACGGGAATAAACGAGCTGCCCGGTACCGCCGCCGACGATCGCTCGCCTTCAAAAATTTACTTTCCGATTCCCTCGACCCACTTCGTCGGCCGTTCGTTTTGTAATTCCCGTTGTTTATCCCGGATTGATCTTCTTGACGAGCGGCCGCTAAGCGGAAGACAAATCGCTTTATCTCTTAAATGAGTTCACGTGAAACGGCGCTTGCACAGTCAAACGAGTTGAAAGATGTGGGCGATTTCTAAAAAGAGATCTAACACGGAAAAGTATCTTTTTATTTCTAAGGATAGGATTTTATTTATTTCAAAGAACGGGTCTCGATAAGGCCCAATTTTTCGCCCCTTACAGCACATGTCACAAGCAACGTAATTTTTTTATATATTGTGTATTAACTTGAGTACTTAATATTTAAATAAAAAAGCAAAATGTTTCTCGCTTGTGTTCTATAAAAAAAAAAAGTCTATGAAAATCATGCTACTGTGAAGAAAAACACTTGACCACAGTTTGACGTTAAGTATATAATATTAAATGCTCGGTTTTCTCGTATAATATTATTTTATTATCAAGCAAATAGCTATTTTCAGAATGTATACAAAAATCGTCAATAACTATTTTTTTTTTAATTTTAGGGCGAAAAATTGGTTTATCGATACCTCTCCTTTCTTATCACCGTCGCGTATATATTATCGCGAATCGCAGTTCAAATAGATCCGAATTAAATTATGACACGGACCGTTCATCGCAGCCTGTTATTATACATATATAGCGAAATGGCGAGGCGGGAGGAGAGGGATAAAGTAGAAAATGCGCAAGATTTAACGGGTCGTCACTTTTATCAGTTTTTATCAGGGCAATTGAATCTCGCGTCCGCGCTCGTCTCCGGGCTCCATTGCGGCTACGCCATTGCTGCAGTGACAGGTGCACCTACGCCACTGCAAGTAATTAACGCGGTTAGCGATTAATAATTGACGGCGCCGTGCCGATTACATTTTGCAGCCCCGACGCAGCCTCGCCCTATTCGCTGCGGCCGGCATAACCGTATTCTCTCGCAACCTGGGACACATTACTCTTATCTTTATACTTCGGCGCACGCTCCGACCCCCCTTCGGCGTAGCGCGCTCGACGCGCGCGGATAAAACGCTACGTTCTCTTGCGATTCTTTCTCTCTAATTAACCCGCTGCATCTCGCAATTTTTATCTACTATTTACGTTTCATTAATAGCCGACTGTCGCAGATTGCGTCGTATCTTTCATCATTCGTTTATTATTTTTACGTTTTCGCTCGAATCGAATATCAAGCAGCAAGCATATTCCGTGAAACGTGAATAAATACTGGCCTCAATAAGACGAAAAAAGTTGAAACGAGTCATCGATGAAACTCTAATCGCGCGACACGTACTACAGACCGATTGATACTTTTTGCGATTCAACCTGCTACATTACGCGCGTCGATATATCGCGCCGAGTCTGCGAATCGTGTTTGAACGGTTACCGGGCTGGTCCTACACACCGTAACCGATGAATGTTTAACGAGGGGAATCGGTGGGGTCGGTCGGGCCCGGCGAGGAGATCGAAACGATTCAGCCAACGGATTCGAGCGTTTGACAGTTTAAAAGCCAAGAAGCCTCTCGCCGGAGGGGTGTAGGGGCTGAAAGAGGTGACGGGGAGGCGCGCGGAGGATTGGCAGTCAAAGCAGAGAAGGCGAGCGACAAGCGGCGAGCGGGCGGGGTGAGAGAGAGAGAGAGAGAGAGAGAGAGAGAGAGAGAGAGAGAGAGAGAGAGAGAGAGAGAGAGAGAGAAAGTGCCCGATGTGCGCGATGGGAGGGAAGAGACTACATTATGTACGGGACAGGGCTAAGCTGTTAGGTACCTGAATTATTGAGACCGAGTTATCTCATCTCTGCCTACAGTCATCTCGTTACTTTAAACGCAGCTGCACGCCGGACCGTACTCGCGTCGCGTCACGCCGAGGCTTACGTCGCGCTTACGCGTTAACGTGTTCTTCAAATTCCTGCCACTTGCTCTATTTTTCAAAACCCTTTACGGTCCAAATTGCAAATTTTCGCAAATGAGCGGCGATCGAGTATTTCGTCCTTTATCTGCTACAGTTTAAGTTTAAAAGGCTGGACTATACATAATTTGAACTAATACATAAATTGAAGAAATTTGATTATTGCAATGTGTATTGCAATGTATTATGTCCAACCGCAAATTTAAATTAAATTGAGACACTAGCGCGATTGCGGTGATTTTACATAAAATCTAAGATCCTCGAACAAAAAGAACACGAGAAGGAATTTTGAGAGACAAAACTTTTCACCTTCCCCCGTTTTCCACTTTGTCATGACGCGACGGCGCGTTGAGAAAAAGTCAAAGTGGAAAAGTCTGTCGTGCGCGCGCGGTGATGCGTTATTGATCGCGCGCATGATTACCCTGTCGTGCGTGCGTCTTTAATTAAAAATGATGTACTTGTCACTCCGACGTGAAGTTAACTCGTCGTAACATTCTAGACAAATGTACCTGTCACGGCGATAACATTTCCGAGCGTACCGAGACAGATAATGCGTGTCGTCGGATTCCAAATTGAATTTCACGTCTGCTCTCCTCCCTCGCGACGACGAAAAAACTTTTCGGTCACCTCGACACGTGTATGTACGATACCGTGAGTCTTGGAACTTTAGCCTGATCTGAGAGAACGTAGATCAAATCAGAGTGGCGCGAGTGGTTTAGGCTCTGTCGAAATGTTAGAGTCATGCAAAATGTTAAAGGCTTTTGAAACAGACGAATTGAGCGACTTTATTTCCATTGCAATTCGCAATGTACATTTTAATGGACACGCAAATGAAAAAAACATATTTCTAAACCGCACGTGCAATTATAAATCACTTTAATACCTAAAAGCAGATCAGAGAATTGAATAATAGTTGTAACCAAGTCTGCAAGACTTCGACAAAATTATCGCAAATAAAATTAGAAATGTTCATATTTAAGCCCAACGTCATTTTAAGCTTCACGCCGTGATGATGTTGTAAATAGCGTTCGTTAAAATTAAAAGAATTTGTGATTTTCAATCTTTTTCGAGAAGGCGTCAGCCAGAAGGAGTTCTTTTTTGGTGATGGCGACATTAAAAATGAAATTGTATCGGTCTCAATTCTTAATAAACCGTCTCCCTCGCACAAAGTGAATATAGAAAATCAAATTCAAAGGATAAATAGAGTCTCGGATATAACGATCGCGGGGCTCGTTCGAAAACTATCGTCGTCCCTCCGAAAACTTCTCCCGCAAGTTTACCGCTTTATCACAACGTTTCGTAGAACGATCCAAGGACTCCCCACGACAAGCACGACAACGATTTTAGAAATCCCGAGACGAGGGAACGTGGAAAGGGGTTCGGTATACGGGCGGGCGATATTGTATACGAGAGTCCTCGAGAATGTCGCCAGAGACTCGTCTCGCCGCCGAGACGCCCCCGGTATCGGTGGACCGCGCTGAGAACGAGCCCCCTTTTATCTAAATGACGTGTTTTTGTCCTTCCTTATCTTGAAGAGATTCCAATACATTTGACTGCCAATGCGTTTACAGATATAGGCGTCAGGCCACGACTAACCCGCTATTAACATTCCGAGAAGGCGATTGTCGACTCGTATTTTCTCTCAAAAAAATTCATTTGCCACGGTAACAATGTGCCCCGACAAAAATCGTCATTAGTAAAAGTCGAGCTAAACTGCCGATAACTTGTCGCGGGAATAATCCCTATGCGATTTCGTTCGGCCGTTTTGACGGCCGAAAATCCTCGCGAGAGCTCACCTCCATTTCGTTCGCCTGTTTTGGAACCAGGTCTTCACCTGCGCGTCCGTCATCTTTAGCGACTTTGCCAACGCCGCTCGCTCGGCGGAGGCCAGGTATTTCTGTTTGTGAAACCGCTTTTCCAGCTCCGCGATTTGCAGCCTGGTAAAGCTCGTTCTCGGTTTCTTCCTCTTCGGCGGCGTCCGATTCTGGTAGGGATGACCGATCCGTCTCGGAAACGCTCCTATATTAAAAGAAAAAAAAAACAGCACTGATAAGCGACATTTCGACATTCTGTCGCTGCTGCGTCAGCGAGTGTCCCTTACGGTGTTCTCGATAGGCGGGCGCTTAAATTGAAAAGAGATTGCCGATATCTTTAAGAAAAATCTCTTCAAGAGGCATGTAATGACGGAAACAACTCATAAGTAAGAGAACTCACGTCGACATACTTGAACTTGAACATCACTCTCCGTGTCTCTCGCTCGATATCGCTTCGTTCCGCCCTTCTGTTTTACCAGATAGGCAGCTGTCCGAGTCATTAAACACTTATCTCGCTTGTAGTAATAGCGTGCGAGTAACGAGAGACTGCGCTAAACGTCCCATGCGTGCGTGTATTTGCATATGTAATGAGAAAGTACACGACATTACCAATTTCGCGAGACCGCGAAAGGAGCGGCGAAGGATCAGCCGCTAGATACGCGACCCTGTGTACCAGATATCGCAAAAACGACTGGCCGCTCTCTCGACTTGTGCGACGCTACGGTCCCCCGCTAATGGTATTGGAACGCGCGGCCTCCGAAAAAATCCGAATGTTGAGGCGAATTTAGCGTTTATACTTTGGCGATTACTCCCCGCGATTGCCTCCCTCGTAGATTTCATTCTAGCTACTCGCCGAATTAATTAGGGGGGATTAAGAACGGAATGCAATCTCGCGAAGACACGAACGGAAAACCGCTCGGTGGATTGTAAAATCGTATCGCGTCTACGTCCGACAGGCCTGCGTTTATTTTTGCAATACCTACAGCTCCGTAGGCAGCATACTTATTTCGATGCAATCTTCGAGACGAGGGATGGCTAGATAACTAGTGAACGATATAACGGTTTACATTTCCAACTTTGATTTACTGCTAAATAATACGAGTAATACGCTTCAGAGACCCTCTCATTATGCCTCGCATGAGCTCGATCGAAGGATCGCGTGCCTTTAAGTGATATTTATACAAATACACAGGAATAAGTGTTGGCTAGTTCGTACGGAGGCACATTTTTTCCGACGTGGAAAGCACGGAATAGTCAAAGAATCTCAAATTTTTAGCAAAATGCGAAATGGACCGGGATATCTCGCGCTGGTCGTCTCGCCAGTCGACTATCGGCCGGACCCCTCTCTTCCGCACAATTTGCTGGAAACCGGAGGAATCATCGTTAAAGGGTAAAAGGGCCATCGAGCGAACATTATCCCATTATGCGCCCCCTTTTTCCCACCCCTTCCCGTTTGGCGCCCGTCCTTTATCGCCACTCCTCGTCCAGAAATACATCCCGTCGCACGGTAATCGCGGGCGATCCAAATAATAATCTCGTTACGCGTTCATTTGCGATTCCTTATCGATCTGTAAACGTCAAAATGTGTATCAAGCGAACCGCAATATCTTGAGCCTAAAATAATTAATTCTGTCTATATATAAATGATAAGATCCTCGATAGTTTTTAATTGGGAGATCGGATTATATGATGGCGAACGCGGAGGAATAAAATGCGGCAAAAAGTGCGAAAAATGCGATTAGAGATTCATTAGCGGCACGATTAATCTCAATTTCTCGTCATTTACGAGAAGTGCATGATTTATGTGCCGTGGATTAATCAACGATACGCGCCGATTATAGAGCACGCATTAACACATACGTGCGACGTAATAATTGCGATTGATATTAACTTATAATTGATTCGAGACTGCACGGACACTCGGGATTGATTTCTCATAACAGTCTTGCGCACACTGACAGACGGCGTCGAATGGCGATGTAATTACGGCGATACGGCCGGCGTGCACCGTGAAAGGACAAATAGGGCCGCTCTTGGTATCGCGTCCGACTCCCATTTCAGTCCTCCTTCCTCACGCGGCGTAATACGCGAGCTTCGGCTTCGCATTGGCCTCTCACATTCTTATTTCGCGCGCGCGAATGGCTTTCTTGCGTCATTGCTTGCACTTATTAGGACGATAATCGCATAGTGGCTATTATACTTCGTTATATTATCGCGGCATACTAGTCTAGCTGCCGCACGCCGACTCTCTCTCTCTCTCTCTCTCTCTTGCTCTCTTTCTGTTTCTTGTAATCTACTCGTAATTACCTTCCTTCGCGGAATGGTCGGATACACGCGCGATACAAGGATCCTGACCCGCAAAGCTCTGGCAGAACTCTCATGGAGCGGACGAGATGATGGAAACGTTTCCACGTGACGCGATGCTTGGCATAAATAGATACACACCGACCATTGTACCTCTGTAAAAGAAAAAAAAAACACGAGCGCCTATCTCTTTAGCAACAATAGGACGTCAGCAAGCTCGTCTTTTACCTCGGTATCAAGGGTAACGAGGAAAGATTAAGAACCGAGTGGAAATAATCTCGAGATATTGCATTAATTTTTATCATGACAATGTCCATTATACTATCTCACGTAATCTATGGTCCCTTGGTCGTTATTCTCGTTCCACATTTAACTCGCTGAACGCGAGTCTTCACACTTGTACTTATTTCTCCGGTTTTTTTTTGGGGGGACATCTTGACGGAAACGTATTGACATTTCGACGAATAACGATATTCATTATCGAACAGCGTATATGATCGATAACAAAGAATTAATCAGAGTTTGTTACGATGGAAGAAGATAGTGAAGTGGCCAGAGCTTTCGGTATCGAGTAAGAGAGAAGACGGTCGTCTCGTAAAACCAATTAGGCCCCGCCTGCCAGCCGTAACTCAGCGTTTGACGATAACACTCTCGATTTCTGTTAATTAACTGCGTTTAAGGTGCCGCCTGTTTCCGATCTGACAACGTAAACGTGAGTGTAGATTGCTGGCTCGCATAACAAGATATTCGGTAGGAGAGGACCTATACGCATCCTATCTAGCAAAGGTTTAATCCGACATTTCACGTGAAATATAATTTGCGTCTGCGTCATCTATACAAGTCGCAAAAAGAAGCCGGGTCTTTGTTACAAATGTTCGATTTGTCTATTACGCGAAATTGGTTCGTGCTCGATCGCGTTTTCGTGTCCAGCGATATTGTCGTAACGGCAGCCCGATTACCGGGTAGTCAGTGTCGTTAGCGTGTTTAACGACAGTTCAGTCATCGCGATTTGTCGGATGGTTAAAGCGACTTCGACATCGTGCGCGGTGGCCGTTTTACCGTGCAATTTCGGTCGGGATACTATGCCGGCGAATCTTTGCGGTCGAAGCGTTTAACTTTGTCGACAATTCCCGATGCTAAAGGATCGCTCGCTGTCGAGATGATATTTCTGAAGAAAATTTCTATATTTTCAAAGTGATCTTAAAGAACCGAATAGTGTAAAGCGTTTCTTATTCCCGTAGGAATAGAAAAGAAGATAAAAGAGAAATGATATATTAGGAATGACGAATATTATATTTTATCATACTGCACACTGAGAGAAATGTTTTGTATTATGAACCAAAAGTTTTGTTGATATATGCTCAAGAAATTTATTTAGTTGCTGTAAACAAATATGTTATTTGCTTATATCTTGTTAAGTCGTTTTGGTTTAGAGAACAAAACAGAATTGTTTAGAGAACAAAACTTTTAGTTTATAATACAAAACATTTCTCTCATTGTCAGTGCATTATTTGAGAAGAAAACAGCATTAAAAATGTTTGAATATTAAAATATTGCTTATAAATCAAAACATGTCTAACCCATATTAGGAAATCATGGATTCTTGAGCAGAATAATTAAAAATTAGAAATAAATATTATAAAGATCCAAATGCGAAACTTTAACTTACAATTAGATCAATAATATAAATACGATTTAATAACAGTTAGGAAATTCCTTTCAATGTAACAGACTGCAAAATCTGTATCGCGAGATTTGCTCGCCGCAAAAGGCCGTAGCAAGGGCCTGCCCGCGGGATAGTCGTGAAAACAAGATGGCGGTGCATCAGCGCAAAATGGTCGGCGTAAATAAATGGCAAAACTCCTAGCAAAACTTATCGATTGTCTTTTTATTCGCGCCAAAGTTTTGCCCGGCCGACCATTTTTGCGCTCGTCAACGGAAACGCCGGCGTCCGCGCTCGTGCTCTAATTTCCATCTTTTGTCTCCGCGCGACAATCACCGTTCACCTTACAATCGGCCGACACGTCGGGAGATACCGATGCCCTATTTGTCGGTCAGTCACCATGTATTTTCGTTGAACGATTTCCGTCAGATCTAAAATACTACTCGTCGCCTGTCGATTAAGCCAGCCGGATAATTTTAGCGGTCCCAAAATCGGAACTTTGCAAAACCAACTAACCGGCCGTTGAATGTAACAGCGTGAGTAATAGCGGGTACCGGTTTCACGTCATCTTAAGGTAGACACGCCGGAAGTGGACGATTTGTTTCACCGATAATTTCCATCGTTGGCGCGGTACTCGGCAGTTTATGACCGCGGAAGCACCGTTTCCGTTGTCTCTACGTGCATTTGCATGCCCCGGATTCGCAGCCGGTGAAACGATAGAGGAATTTCGGAAATAACTCAATCGCCAAAGTAGCGATAACCAGATGAAAATGACCGGCGAACGAGGAGGAGAGAAATCGAGGCAAAAAAGGAGCTCTAATCAGGATTGGCAGTTTTCCAAACGGTGACGGTGCTTGAGAGTCGCCGACGGTTTCGTCCTCGGTGACCCACTGAGCTTGTAACATAACCTTTGCCGAGCGACTCGGCAACGATGACGATTCCTGCCGCGACCGAGAAAGAGCCCAGGTCGGGGAATCGTCCGCGGTGACGCAATCCCTCGCGCCGCGAGGCTGCCATCGCCGCGGCGACAGCGGGCGAGCCTAGAGAAAGTCATTACTCGGAGAGCACGTTCTGCTTCCAGTAATGGAGTTTGCGGCCTTCAAAGTAAATTGTTTTCTGCGCGCGGCAGATTTCACGACGACGGTCGGCCGTCGTTGAAGGAGAAGATCCCGGCGGCTGCGGCCGGGTGAATCTCGCCCTCGCCCCCGTCGCCGCACTTGTGTCGCCAAGGCGCACGCCGAATCTCAACTAGCTCTCTTAAATCCTCTTGAATCCCAGCGGATAATCCTCTGTTTATCCTCTTTAATCTCAGGTTAACAATTCCCGTGCATTATCCGTCACCGTTTTGGTTGCCCAGGTAAACACAGTCCTTCCAACACAGATATCCCAACCGATATCTTTCCCGACCGATTGTAGACGCCCACTTTTCTACCCGTCGCTCCTGTTTCCCTCGGAGTTGAGTCGTCACCCCGGCACGTGATTTCAGATCTTAATTGTTTTCGGATGTTAGAGCTCTGACCTGGTGGAACCCGTAAATGAAATAAAGGCGCAAAACTCGCCGAGGTAACAGCGCGGCCGGGAGACTTAGCCCTGGACATGCAATTTCAGGTGCAACGCTATCTGTAACTGAATCTTTACGAGGGACCGTGTACCGAAGAATTCCCGCGACCCGCTGTGAATCTACACGCGTATTTAGAAAGCATCGACAGTACGTACATGCACGATCACGTGCGTGCGCGGACGTTTTACATGCGCGTACCTGCCGATGGTGTAATTGAACCAGCGTAGCGGACAACTAAATGGCACTAAACGAATTCGTAGAAAGCACATACTTCATCCTATATAAAATTACATTCCGCACAGCTGACCCTCATCTAACATTGCGATCTCGGCGATATACGCCTTCCATAGGCGCAGCTCAGCCTCGAGTAGTAAGACCATTTGGCGAGTTTTCTGCCCTTCGCCATTCTTTAGAATCTCGCGATTAACGGAGGATTAATATACATTTGGTTACCACAACGCTCATGACGGAAATCATAAAAAGAGAAGTCATTTCGAGAGAAGCCGCGGGCACCGCCTCGCGCGATCTCCCGCACAAGGACGGAGCGCGCGCGAAGTGGAATATAATATTTCCAGCAACTCATATCTAAGGCAAAATTGGACACTCTTTCCGTAATTAAAGTCTTTCGAGGAATCGCGGCGAAGCGTTGCGCGCTCGTATAAGGTACACAGGCCTTGCAAAGCGCAAGGATAACAGCGGCGCTGTTACGGTAATGGGAGTGCTGGGTGCTTTGTTAGTGCTTAACTAGAGGAAGGAAAGGGAGGGGGGGGGGCAGGGGGAGAGGGAGAATGAAAACTAAACGTTTCCAGGAATGTAAAGTCGATGCGGTTCCAATCGAGAAAATTGCTCAAGAGCGCCCGAGTAAGAAACGCCGAGTGTTACAAGTCTTTAAGTTTTACGTCCGATCTTCGGGGAAGATTAAAGAAACGAATTTCGCCGGAGGAAAAATTGTAAAAGACGTCGTCTTGTTTTCTGCCGATACTCATTTAACCGTAAGAAGTGATGAAGAAACCTTCAATGAGCGGATCCGATAGCTTCTTCGTCCCATTCTCGCCTCTTTCATTCCGAAGATAACAGTTTGAGATGTGCGGATCGGAGATGGAAAGTATCTTCTAACGACGAGATTTCAATTAGATGTAGCGAATCGCGCCCGTGCAACAATCGCAAGATAATTTTACATCGGCGTCGCCGCTCGCAAGATCCGACAAAGTTCGCTTCTGTACTTTAAGATTTAGTTAACCGACCATTACGCAAACGTCGAGAAGTTCGAAATGCGCGGATGGGGCATTTCCCCTCTCGCGTCTCGCGTCGATCGGAAAAGGGAAATGTGAGAGTCGCACGGGCACCGATCATTTCTCAAACTCCATAACTTGATATAGACCCTCGACCTGAATGGCGGCAGAGGGGGCGAGAGATGGGGGCGAGAGGTGAAGCAGCGGTGCCTTACATTATCGATATTACGAGGCGTCGATAAAAAATCGCATAAAATTAAGCAAGCTCGCACGTGTTCGCGATAAAACTCAATACCTTTAGCCTGCGGTGGGTTCCGTCAGTGGTTCTCACGTCCGCTTTTCCGCCGCGAACGAGCGTTTAATCTGCCAGCGAGCATCTTTAGAGCGTTGTTTGTTACTTAGGTTTTCAAGAAAACGCTGCAGTCAAGCGATCCTTATTCTTAACTCTTAGCTGTCACGACTTTTGTTCCTAAATTTTCCAAGTGCAGCATGTTTCATAGCCTCGGATTAGTCGGAGACAATATTTATACATGTTTTGTAATCAATTACATTGTTCAATTAATAACATAACGTTTTCGTGCGTCCAAGAATGAATACATCCTTTTCCACTTGAAACAAGATTGAATTATTTCTCAGCGAAAATATTATTCCATTTTAAAGTCACCCTCTCAAAACCAGCCGTCATATATTCTAAGTTTCATAAACCGCGGCTTATACATTTCTCCGCATATATTCGCATATAAAAGCGAGCTTTACGTTTCATTGACACTCTACATTTAATCTATTAATTACATCATCAGTCTTTACTAGCGTGTATCTGATTTTTAGACATTATAACTCTTTATACTATCGTGAATGATATTAATTTTAAGCGTCTTAATTTTAAGAGAGAATAGATTAATTTAAGCTTAAATATCTCAAGACTAATATTTACAGAAGCTATCACGGCAGGTTCGAGGAAAGTACAAAGGACAAAGTCCGGCAAGTTTGCTCGCCAGTCATCCATACGTTATGACAGGCACGCGGCGCGATCAAGGTCTGGCGAAATTCACTCTGACGTGCCGCCGAAGACCCGCCAGCAAATCCCGTCGATTTCTCCGGGGACCCGAAAAAAATCGCGAATGATATGCCGGAAACCGTAACGCTCTCCCTTCCTCCCGGCGTACTCTGGTCCCGCGATAAAATATCGTCACTGCGCGACTCGGCGTTTTTTCGACGTGCCCACGTCAAAAGATTTGCCGGTCTGCGTTTTTCCGCGGCCTCGAGGGAGGTTCGATCGACGCGGGCGATAGGGGCGAATTCGACCGATCTTTCGCGTATCTCGCACGCGAGAGAATAAACAGACCGCTTGTTCCGCACGGCCGGACGCCGATCCGAATTGACCCTGCGAAAATATCGCGTTTTGCACGCGCGATTTGCCCCTTTGCGCTCTTTTGTCGTCGAGACTGATGAATTATTACAAGCCTAACGAGGTTTGCCAGCCAGACCTTGCAATGCGTGTTAATGCACGTAATTTTTGGCAAATAAATTTCATACTAGCAATTGCAATAATAGTGATATAACATGTCATTTTATACAAAATTCTTTGTTTTATATAAACGTGTAATGCAAAGGACATGGAAAAAAATATTACAATAAAATGTCATAAAAATGTAAAATTAACAGAATTCTGAAAGAATATACAAGATAATATACATATATCTGTAACGAGAAAAGAAAAAAAAGATATACAAAAAGTAAGTTAAAATTATAGAAATTAAAGAAATAAAAGCAAATAATATAAGAAATATAAAATTCATAAATAAATTAAAGCGGCTATTAAATGCATTCAAAGATTAATTATTTTTGTTAGCAAGTTCAATATCAAACGTTTTATTTAACGCCATATATTTAATAAATATGCTGCGAAAAAGAGAAGGAAAGAGAGAGAGAGAAAGACATCTTTCAAATTATCAAGAGGATATTACGGCAAGATTATACTATCGTTCATCTCTAATTTAGCCTAATGCAGCGGGGGCGATGTCTTGTAGGGAACGATCTGAATCGCAGTATCTCGTTCAGAAACCATCTCCAGAACGTTTCGAGATGACCGACCGACTCGCTCGCTCGCTCGCGTCTACGCGCGCTAATTGTCCGCAGCGAAATTAAACTGAAGTCACGTTAATTATATAACTCCCTCCCCCTTCGCGTCCGTTGTTCGAGCACGTAACCCATCGGCGGTGGCTGGGCATCGCGAGCGACGAACGCGCGAGCAAACGAGGGGGGGTGGCGATGATGGACGAGCGCGCCTGACCTTACGGGGGCTGCCAAGCTCGCCCAGCGAAATCCCTAACTCAACGCTAACTCGATCAGTCAACGCCCACCGTAGCCCACACCGTGCTCGTTGCTCGGCTCTAATCTGCCTCCAGATTAATTACTACGTAATGCCAGCCTGAATAATTATCGTTTCTACGGAAACCCGCCCGCGCCCGTACTCGCATGCGTGCGGCGTTTCTTCGACTACCCTCTTCTCGCTCATCCCCCGTGTGCGTCAACGTTTATGTACGCGTGCACCGTATGTTTTAATTCTATCAAGTCATATCTATCCTATTAGAACTCCGTTGGATAATTACTGAAGAAAAAAGAAACGAGATGTATTTAATTGAAGCAATTCCGTTATTACTCTTTGTATGCCTCATTACAAGTAATGGCTGACGAGAGTTGTTACCACGGCGAAATACTTGACGTATTTACAGTAGAAAGTCCGATGTTTCGATTTTGCAGTTACGCGTTCACCGTACAGAAACGCGCCGAACGCGAGTGCAGTTACATTTTACACGCATCATTTATTGTGGTTATTGTTTCTTCGAATACGTATTCTCCTTACTTCGAAGGCAAAGTTTTAAATCTTTTCGTTGCTTCGGTATTTTCGCTGCAGGCAGCACAACTTTAACGTCAAATTTTAATAATGTAGTCGTCAATTTTCAACGCAGATAACAAATGCTTATTTTCCATTGAATATCTCTCTGAAATGACTAAAGTCCGCTATTAACTTAATAGATTAATATCTCTCTTTCAGATTAGTAATCGAAAAACGAATATCCCTCCTGTTAAGAACTAAATTTAAAAATAAAAAAATAAATGTTATTGTAAGGATTATTTATCATTCAATCATGAAAAATGTTAGTTGCATGCATGTATATTGTATATAAATAGTGCTCATTATTCGAAATATTCGATCTTTGTCTGCTTTGTCGACTACGTCCGCACGGTATTCTCGGAAGAATCCTTTTGTATTAACGATCCACTACGTGTCTGCAATGTCGAACGACTTGCACGATGCGATGTGGGAGCGGCGTGTCGCGAACCGAGTACCGTACCGGGTCAATTGCCTCTCGCGTTTATGTTTCCGCTATGAACGATCCGAAAAATGAAATGCGCGTCTAGCGCTAATAACACGGCGTAACCAGAGCTCGCTGCGCGAGTGCAAAATTACGCTGAATACCGAGAAACGTTTTTTCCGCGCGCGCGCTGCGCCCCGCGGCCGTTCACGGGATATTGACGCAAGAAATTTCGAAGCCGTAGCTACCGGACGGCTATGTAGAGGCGATTCCGCGCGCGCAGAAGGAAGNAAGCCCCGTTTGGTTCTCCGATTCGCGATCGGCAGCCGCGACCTTGAGCCTTTGAGCCTCTGCTCCTCCGGCTCGAGGTGGGTCTCCTCGCGCGAGAGATATATCCGACCGAAATCTTTCCAATTCGGTAGCCAACGGCGCCTCGCCCGTAATTCGTAATAACGTATCCACCGCTACCGTTCGTGGCCACCGGGATTTGCCGGCGAATCGGGAACAAAACGAGCACGTACGAGCGGTTAAGTGACTACCCCGTAATTTCTAATATTTCATTTAAAACGAGGAAGACGCGGCCGCCGAGTTCAGCCCCCGGGCCGCTGAAATATTATAAATTGCGGGTTGTACGGCGTACAACCTATGGCACGCTTAATCATTCGTATACATCCCCGTCACATACGTACACATTTTGGACAATTTCATTGGCGAGAAGACGCGCCGCGCCACACCGCAGCGGGCCATCGGCGGATTCTGGTTTTCAGGTTTCGGTCACGCGATGCCTTTTTTCTCTGTTCCCGGTACCCGCTTATCTCCGGCCTGAGGCACTCCACGACGCATCGACACACTGCGCCGTTCTGTTCCCGTATCTTCCTTTTGTTGCCGGTCGTGTAAGCTAGAGCTCCTCTCTCTCTCTCTTTCTCTCTCTCTCTCTTCCCTCGCAATGTGGTCCTACTCAGGATCGTCAGGACGCGTAGAATCCCTTTTGTACGCGCAGGGTAACGCTCGACGTCGTAGGTACGCGACGTCTCGCGACGTTACGTAAGGTATGGCGCCCGCTCTTCGTAGGAAGACCACCGCTTAACGAATCGCTCGTGTACGTGTTCGTTTCGTGCTGCGCCGCGCCCGTGCCATTGTGCCGTAACCGTTTCCCAGAAGGGCGCAAATCAGAGGAGTAATATGCGAACGTAAAAGTGCGAAGGCCTAATTATTATTGAATGCCTCCGTGCGAGGAGCGCGTACATTGTAGAAAATTACTGTTGCGGGAAGCCCAACGCTCTCGGGAGGGACCGGGGCCGGGGCCTTCGCCCCAGACTCATCGCCCCATCGCCCCGAGGACCATCGGACCCGTTCTGGCCCCGCGCGTTGCGCTGCGTTGCGTGGTACTACAATTGAAGAGTTCAATTAGAAACCGGTCCAAGTGCCGAGAGCTAAACAATTGAGACAATAGTCGAAGAAAGGCCCGCCGCGAGGCCGGTGTCATTCTAACGCGGCCCAATCGTCATCTCTATTATACCTTTCAGCTCGAAATATTGAAACTCCGGAGGAGAAAACGCGCGCTCGGCCTGCTCGTTCATTACGTATTCTCGCGTCAACATGTTGCGAGATGAATTCAATATATTCGCAGCGCGAAAATGAAACGGCGGGGTAACATGAACTTTAACAGGTGACTTTGCCGCTTAATCTTTGCACTCTTGGCATTTGCCGTTCTGTTTTCCCGACAGACTTCCCGATCGCGACCTACTCTCGACTTTCCATTTCAATTGACTGCCGGTCAATAAAGTGTCCGATCATTTACCGAAAATAAAAAGCGGATTCTTCTTCCGAGATAATTCCATCCTCCGAGAAATCCCGATACGTCAGGCCGATTAATTGGCGAATATAAAACAGCCCCGAGGTAAATTTCGCTCTCCGGCCGAGTTTCCCGAAAATAAAAAGTTGAGCAAGTCATTGGTGGGATATACGTGCGCGCGCTGCGGGTTTACGACGCTTCGCGGCGACTATTTGACCTATTGCAATTTTCGAAAATGCATTCTCCTGCCAATTCACGGAGGAGAAGTATTGCCAAGTGTGGACGCGGGGTTCCGGAGCATTCGTAGAATCGTTCGAACCCACTTTTAACGACGAGCGCATTCTGCCAGCCGCATTGGCGTAGCGCCCGCGTGCAACTCCCTTTTCGTGTGCCCCACGCGAAAACGTTTCTTTCCGAGAAAGCTCTCGCGCCGATACCGAGCCGATTCGAGTACGATGTCGATGAATAATTATTGACAACTGCGAAGGCATAAGCCATAAACTTCATTTCTCGTTAAACAATCCTAAACAGGATACTTTCAACATAATAGCGTATCGGAGCGTAATAAAAATTGACGCCGCGCCGGCAACCGGATGAGGAGAGAGAGGTGTGCGTTTTTATCCCCATGCGAGAGCTGAATTATCTTTGTAAATGCATTATTATTTTTATCATTACGTGTGCGCATACGGACAATTCATCCTGGTGGTTATGTACGCGCTATTAACTTATATTGTCGCGACCGGGAGCGGGACAAGTCCGGCTGCAAACGAATGATTTATGTATCACCGCGGTCATCAATTAATGTCAAAACCGATAAACTCGAGGCGCTATAAAAGGTGACACAACTCCCTCGTTCGTTTCGCTCCGCGCTACGCTAGTGACCGAGCGCGGCTCCGACGGCTTTTCGGCTCGCGATCAGGGCGAAGACCATTATGTCAAATCGACGAGATTGTTTCTCTGAACGTAAATTGCAGCCCGGTTTCGTATAATAATTACGTCCGAATTTTATAGCGCTAGTTTCGTAGCGCCTAATTGATCGGAGAAACAGCTTTCGGGCCCGTGTCAAGTTTCTCTTCTCGTTCTCGCACCCGCCGTGTCGGGGCTCTCGTTAAGAAATCGATGTGAAGCCTCGACATGACAATTAGCGCGCGCGCGTTTTGTCTCCCGTTTATAATTGTTTCGTTTGGACCTACGTGGCGCGGCGTCTTGGCAAAATGCCGCGGTTTCCGGTCGAAACGGCTCTCCCTCCGGCTCCAATCGAGCGCGCCGCGTGTCACTTCAATGTCAAAGTGACAGGTGGCGGGACGTAATGGAGGTAAAGAGGTACAAAGCAAATAACCGATGATTACCGGTTCGCCCGTCGAGCGAAACGCTATGCGCTTTTATATATTTCACGTGAGTTAAAAGCGCGTTTTCTCTTTCCGCGATCGATCCGACTAATGTTCCATTGGCGATGCCAATCCGATCGGCATAATATGCTAAATAAATGGCAGCAAACGCAATTTACATTTTCGCCTCGATTTAAGCGATCGCGACGAAAACAGTCGCGAGGATTTTAATTATGCAAACTGCATGTTATGTTAATTATAATGCTTACATTCGCGGTCGCGCGGTCTCCTTTTACGTCGAGAAGACAGATTAAATCGCACTGGGTGTCGTTGTCGCCGCATATATATAATGATGATTAATGCGTTTTTACAAAAGACGCCTCCCAGGCCTCTTAGGTGCTTCATCCTCTCGGCCACGAATCTCGACCCGTCGCGATGGGGGGATGATGTACTTTTCGACAAGTGATTAATTTCCGACACGACGTGCCTTCGCAACTGGTCTTTACACAATCTACAAATCGGGAGATCGCGATCCGAAGCACCGGTGCAACGCGCACCGCGGGCATTATATCATGATCGACATACTCGCGCGTAACATCGTTACACGGAAACGATCGTTTGAAGGATTACTTTGTTTCATTGCGCCGTAGCGTGTCGGCGCTCTTCTCTTTGGGGCGTATTTAAGCGTACTTCGAACAAAATAATCGGGCGAGAGAGTAATGTTGCTCGTACGCATAAATACATTTCACTCACGCCACGCAAGTAATAGCGGGTTTCATTACCCGCACGAAAAAGTTCGGCATTCGCGAACGACGGCACCGGCGTAGACGCTAATTATGTATTTTGCACGTACCTGCATTTTAACGTTTACACTTTTACGTCCCTTACCCCGCGCGCAATGATCGCGCCCGGTAATGATCCCCTGCGCGGCGGCAACATTTCCCGCACCGTATTTCTCCCGATTAAAGCAAATTAAAATTATATGCCTTTCTAAGAGAGAAAGACAGCGACGTATGCGAGTTTAAATTGCATTTGTAAATTATAGATATCTCCGAGGCGGGTGAAACATGAGAGGGCACCCGACTAACAGAAAAGTAAAGTTTCTTTTTGGAGCTATCACATTTATAAGTTGTACGAAACGGAATCTCCCCCCCCCCCCTCTTCCCCGCCTCCTCTTTTCGCAAAATTCTTTTCACCGGCTTGTCATATGCGCGGCTGCGATCTCACCGCCGCGCTCTGAAATACGCGAGGAATTTTGGTTCAAAGTTCGCTGTCTCCGAACGTTGTTGGCGGATAAAAATAGCACGTGGAGATCGCAAAGCGCTTAGACTAAGTGAACGAAAAGGGTTATCGAGCGAGAAACGGAGCGGAGGTAACGTGACGACTTCGACTTGTCCGCACACCATTAAAGTGTCACTCGGTGTCTTCGACGATTTCGTACCGGTCTGATCGCGACGACAGCGCGAGTGAATAATTCGCCGCTGATGCATAATTGATATCCTCTATATATGGTTAGCAGTCGCGAAGCGCAGTAATGAGTACCGAGTAGAGGAGAGACCCACGCCTAGCCCGGTCGCCGTCTAAAGATATACCCATCCCAATTAGAGGAATTGACATCGGTGATCGCCGACACCAACCGGGAAACGCCTCTCGTCGCACTCTCGTCGCTTTATATTTCGTCACTCGATTCCATCGAGCGGCGGCCGGTCGTCGCTCCAATCCCCGTCGGGATAACGCGGAATTAATAATATCTGACAATCTCGCTAATTGCACGAATCATCTGTTCCTTCTGCATCGTGTTAGCCAAGTACGCGGAGACACGTATAATTCAATCGGACACGTATCGCATATACGATCGTTATCTCGTTACGGAGATGATCTAGTTCTACGTATTCACGATGGCGAGAAAGATAAGTAAGATATTCAGACAATGCTCAATAATTAATGTCGCTCTCCTTTTTTCCTCCAGGATACCACAATACACAGTTATGCGACGTTAATTATTCATGGAAACGTGATACTTAAATAATTGCAGATGTTGCTTTTATTGGATATCGTTTTAAAAATCGATTTGTCCGTGAATAATTCGAGCGTGCGCTGTTTTATTTTTAAATTCTCCCACTGAGGATTTAATGAAAAGAGTTAGAAATTAAGATTGTTAGCGCTTTACTTTGAAAAGCATCGCTGTCGCCGTGATGAATTAACGAAGCTCGGTACAATGCACATTGAGGTGCCCGCGGCTTCGTAATTACACAGCGCGTTCGAGAAGCAGCGGAATGAAATACTTAAATTTCCGTTTTCCCCGCTCTGCTCTCGAAAATACTTAAAACATTATTTACTCAAGGCAATATCATCTCTCACCAAAATCAAGATACAACTCACGCAACGAGATAACAATACGGAACAACGAGCGTCGATAATGATCAACGTACATTCACCGAGAGTCTTACTCCATTTCCGAGAGCTTACTATTTTCAAGACAAAACGTACGTCGATCTGATAAATAAAATGTTCTTGGCTTTACATCAACAGTAACATTAATTAGTCGTACAATCCTGAGAAAAGAGAGAGAGTAATTAGCGGAGACAATGCGCGTACTTGTTTTAAAAATATCGAAAAGCATCACTGAAGCCTCGGTAACCAAATTGGTCACCAGGCTCAGATAAAAAAGAAGCAAAAGGTTCTCGGCTGAAGTGACAATTTCTTATCTTATCAATTTTCTCATTACCGAAAAGAGTTTTAATGTGTTCAAGTCAAGTCATGTAATAAATTCAATTTAAATGCGACAAAACGTTTAGCGATGAAATGTAGGCACTTCTTTTAATCTAGGTGGCCCGCCAGCTTTAAGATCTTCGCGTTAGCGCGTCTTCAACTTCTGTAGTGATCATTTTAAACCGCGTACTTTTACTCGCGTATATTAAAACGTACCTGCCAGTCTGTCCTTGAGATGCGGATGCGCCTGCAGAGGGTGCGCAGCGAGATTCGCCAGGAGGCTCGCTCTATGCAGACCAGCCGCCGCGGCTTGTTGCTGGCTATGCTGAAGGGCCTGCAAACTCCAGGGTGGTATCAGCGCCTGTGCGGGCAAGGCGCTGGCCGGCGCGCCATTCGCGCCCGGTGGTCGGTGCGCCGGTACCCTTATGACGCCGCCGCCGGTGTAGATGAAACCGGTAGGGAAAACTCGGAAGGGCGCGAGAAGATCCGCCGTCGTGCAATGAACGGACGAGGAGGAGTTGGCACGGGTGTCGGGCGTGCTGTCGTCGTCGTCCTTCTCCGACAGTTTCTCCTCGGCGTCGTGGCCCCAAGACCGCCTGCCGTCGTCGAGACCGCCACCCGCGGACGCCTGGTTGTTGTTGTTGTTATTGTTGTTGTTATTGTTGTTGCCTTCCTCCCAAGACCACTTCCTCTCCTTGTCGCTATCCGGTTCTTCCGAGGACGGACTCTTGGGATTCTGGACGCCGCTCTCGCCCAGCAGGCGACTTATGCTGAACGGGTGGCTACGGGGTGGGTCGTTCGCCAGCGTCCTTGCGCCGGTTTGACTGGGAGGCGGCGAAGTGGAGCACTCGGACGTCTCCTGGGACACGTGGCGGCCATCGTGGCTCACGTAATTTCGTGGACTGCAGCTCCGGGAATCCGAGTCATCCACGTTGATCTCCGTTGCGTCCACGTCGCTGTCGCCGTGCTCCGACATGACTACCTTCTCTCGTCGCTCGTTATCGGAGATGGGGTGCTTCAAACAACGGATGTTTTCATCGAGCCGTCATGCGTCTACAGCGATTCGGTAAGTGACATCGATCGCGACTTGCGTGAGACGACGGAATAAGTGAGAGTGGAAGAGGCTGATGGAGATGGTTGAGAATTTGCCAAGGATTAGATTACGATTGTATCAAGCTCGACGATGCAACGTTTGTATTTATTATACGGGCGATTTACTTCGAGGCACCTCATAAAAATTCTGTTGAACGACGGCCATTTTGTTTCGACGTGTTTATATCGGATGTTGGTACAATTTGTTCATCGGACGGAGATTTTTATTAGACGTTCATCTCTCCCCGATTCTTTTCTCGCGAATTCACTGTACCCGTCGCTGCTCTTCTCTCTTCAGCCGATTTAAGATATAACAGTCCAACACGGATTCCACTGCTTTCGTTCACTGACTTGATTAGCCATTGGTCCTTCTTGGTATTCGAACAACAATTTTGTCTGCCAATTTCCGTCTTCAGAAACTAAAATCCATTCGTGAATGACGTCTCTGTTCGATGAGACAGATCAGGGACCAACGAGCCTCTCTCGAAGCTGGTCTCTCCGTCATTTTATACAGAAATCTCGACAGAATATCTCTGTGAGATAGATCACTTCGCACCGGTTGGAAACGTTCCGCCGGAAAAATTCTTCGGAACTCCGCCAGAAAAATACCGATTACACACAAACCGGATTCTTGACAGGTCCGTTCGATCGCGGCGCCAGAAGAGAGTAGCTTCTCGAGCAACACTTCACGGACGAAAACGCACGGCGATAAGAATTTCGCACCTCGTGGAAAACCATACAACAGGCCGCTCGCGCGCTCACAGCCGAGCGGAAGGGGGATCTACGTTCCGTTCTCCGTTTTCGTTGAAACTCGGTCCCCTCGGCTTGACCGGAGTGTCGGCGAGTGCGTGAATCCGGGTCGGTCGCGTCGAGAGAGACGGGACGTTTGTGAGGGTACCGGCGAAACCAGGTGGTTTATCCCTACCAGAGAACGGCGAGACGCGTCGCCTACTCGCGACGTACGTCGCGCCTGACCCTGCCCACCGTCGGCCGGNCGGCCAATCCTGCGGCAGCGCTGTACGCCCACGGGCGCGCGCATTGGTCGCTGTTAAATTGATACCTATTTAACATTTGAGCAGAATGTTGCAGGCGATCGCCTTTTTCCTCCCTGTATTATTTATTGCTCGATCGTCGTACCTCCTTTTTTCGCCCCCTTCTCTTCTCGCTCGCTCGCTCCGCCGCTTCTTCCTTTGCGTTTCTTCTCTTACCGCGTTCTCCGCGGGGGCTGTCTTATAACTCATTCTCTCCTTCTCTCTCTCGCTCCCTCGCTACCGTAGGACTCGTGTCCTCATCTCTCGCTACGGCGCCGCGCCGCGCCACGCCGCATCCAGTTGAGGAAGAACGGCGGGACTTAATTACGGAGAATATTCTTGTTGCTCTCTCTCTCTCTCCCTCTCTCTTTCTCCCTCCTTTCCTTCGTTCGCCCCGTCATGTTATCGTATCATGAACGCCATGAAGAGAATGCAAGAGCAGCAGTTGCATTCCTCTTTAATTTTAAACGTACGAGCGAAACGTATGAGCGAACGTTCCGTAAAAAAAAAAGAAGAGGTACCAGCTTTATTAATATTTATCCATCCCAATTTCAGAACGCAAAATCTGCAGGAGCTGTGCCGCGATCGCCCGTTTATCCAATAACCCTGCATCCCTATTCCATTGTTAGCCAAATTTTCAAACATTATCTAATTATCCGTCGAGAGATGCACGCCGGTGAGATCCTTCTCGAGGGGGCGGGTCGATATTTCTTACCGGGAAGTTCCTTACTACCGATCGATTAGTCGCACCACCCCAGTAGGGGTGGCTGTCCGACCGCGTAAATGCGCGGGCGCGTCCTTTTATATGAGCCGGTTTAAAATGGTGACTGTCGACAAGCTCGACCCGCCATTTTCCACGTCCCATCGAGAAAACGTATATCTTTCCCCTTAACCAAACGAGGGAAGAGGCACTTTTTCTGTGCTCACGAAAAAGCTACGATCGAGTTCACCGTATCAAATTTATCCACCGCAAGAGAATGTTTAAGGGTCGTATTTATAGACGCGTTTCTGTTTAAGAACTGGGATGAAATCAGTCTTGAGATACAATATGATCTAATAAATAGCTCTTAAGATTAAATTTCTTTCATTCATTGTGTGTCACATTTGTAATCAGTGATTTGAGAAAAAAAGTTTGCCTAGAGAAATCAAGTCGCGAAATTTTTCACAGCTATTTGATAATTTAATTTTTTTCAATTTATTAAAATTATTCAATTTAATTTTCTTAGATAAAAATATAAAAATAATAATTGATTAAAACAAAGATCAATTTTATCTTCAAATAATAATAATTTAATAATTATATTAAATAAGGTAATTATTGTCAATTGTTCACATTGGTATTAAAAGAGAGCATTAAATAATTTGCATATAAAAATTAAAATTTGCTAATACAAGTATATACAAAGATTCTCGTAAAGATATCGCGGCGACAACGATATTTTAAGTGATTGATTCATTTGGAGTAAGAATGAGAACGAATATGGGAATTATATAAATTATCATTTTATGAGAAGTTAATTATCTTTTCAGATGTGCTCAAATTTAAATATAACTTAAAATTCGCTTTAAGCTTTTGGTGTAAATGTAATTTTAGAATAGAAACTTGTTATTTGAATCTTAATTTTGAAAATTTTCTTTAATCAGATTGAAATATCGGCGCTGTGATATCTTCAGGAATTGTTAATCAGTGAGCTAATAATCACTTACTGTGATAACTATGAGATGCAGTTTGAAATCTTTTAATGTTTATCGCGATCGCGTTTGAAAGAATATGTACGATGAATACATAAACGAATTTTTGTCGTTATTTGCTATTTTAATTCTCGCTACAGAAATGATAATATATTCTCTAATCCCTCTATTTCAAAATGATAGATTTTTATAAAATATATTATAATTTTTATAAATACTATTTATAGATATTTAATATTTAACATAGACATTTAAAATTTTCACGGAGCTCTATCACTTTAAGAAAAAATATAATATGTCACTCACCGATATGATGCACTGCGGCAAAGTTGTGACGGCTTCCAAACGTGCTTTTCTTCTTTTACGTTGCACAACAGTTCCAAAAACACGATCAATCGCGCGTATTAATCATCACAATAGCGTAATTGCGCTGCACGATTCCTGACACGTTGAACATTTTACTCTTGTGCACTGTAATCAAACACGCATATAACGCGTAAATAACGTAAAAAATATATGAAGAATTTTGATTCACTCCGACATCCGCAAATATCGTAAATTGGCACAACGAACGAAATTTCAAACGGTGGCAAGTTTCAGCATTCATAAGCGCCGAATTTATGCTATGCAGTTTACGAAAATATCAAATACGGGCTTAATTACGCCTGTGTTTATTAATTACGTTTATCGCAATACTTCGGTGTTTCGTATAGTATACGTAAAATATTTTGCGTACATAAATCCAATGAAATATATACATTATTAATAAACGATCGATATATTATCACTTTTCCATTACTTCAATTATTCGATTCGTGTACCCGCACTTTCAATTCGAAAGTGATGCGCAAATTATGTATTAAATTAGTCAAAAATTAAAATAATGCAAGATATCTTCCAAACTTATTTTAACCTATGATTATTGAAATCATTTTTGTTCGTAAAAATATTGTAATATTAAAAAATATATATTAATGATTGATGGAATGGTTATTATAAATTTCATAGGGAATTAAAAATTAATTTACCTTTAAAACCTTTATTAATTAACATAAAATATATTCTTAGAAATCGAAATACTGTACAATTTCCATCTCTCACGTATTGCTTCGACTCGTAAATAATATAAATAAAATTTGTACAAAATATCTGCTTCTAAAAAATAATTTATAAATTTACTAATTGAATTTCGTCAATCGCCGAATTTAATTAAACGTGCGAACAATAGCGCAATTAATTGTTTGTACGAAATAATTCCGATTAATTAAATCCGACGATTACACTATCCCGTTTTTAAAAAATGGTAGATAAAATTCAAATTAAAAGTTTTCAGCACAGTTCAAGATATAGCGAGGTATAAATATTTATTCGGTATACATTTGTTTTATAATATGAATATTTCGTGACTGACTGGCGCGCGGCCTGATTGTTTACGTGGTACGCAAGGCCGCCCGCGTGTCGCGGCACACAAGGCCGCTGAACGCCGTATTGTCATTTGAGCCGCGACATTCACCTCGGAAGGTAGCGGCGCGTGCCGCTTCGCGTGTCGCAGCATTACTCATCAAAATGCAATTATTTCCGACAAGCAATTAATTAGGTGCTGTCGGTGGGCGCGATTGATTAACTCCCGCGATTAATGATTTGCATGAAATACATCAATTATTTATACAAACAAGTATTTCGCTAATAAAATTAATTTATTTTACGGATTCAGAGCGATAAGGAAAGGGAATTATAAAGTATATTGCTTTATCAGAATATTGCTATGGGTAATAACAATCTCAATAATGACGATAAAAGTCATTAAAATGTAATTAAATTTAAGTACCTCGCGTTAAGCTTTAAATTTTGAATGATTTAAACGTAATTTGTTCATTTTCGAACTGACAATCCGAGCGCGAAGTAATATACGAACCTTCAAGTGATTGAAACAACGGAAAATCGTGATAATACATCGATCGCTTAATAATGCATGACTCATTGGATTCCTATACGTGAAATATTTTACATATGCGATAGTTGAGCAGCATTACGATTCGTGAAATTAATGATCGTAATTAAATCCACATGTTTGTAAATTGTATAGTATTTAACTTCAAAATTTGTACATCGATGATTTATTAAAACTCGCGGTCGTTTGAAATTTGATTCGATGTGTTAATTTCGGGAGTGTTAATTTCAAACACAATAGAATTTTACATTTTTCTCATATTATTTTCGCGATTGCGATCGCATTTTGATGGAATCCCATTACAATGTACAATCATAAAAATACGCGTCAATTTACGTGCAGTTTTATGTGGAGAGTGTCATGTGAAGTGTGAGTGATTTTCTAATACGCGCAATCGTAATAATCGCGAGTGCAATGACAGTGCAACGAACAAATCAGAGGAGAAGAAGAAGAAGAAGAAGAAGAAGAAGAAGAAAGACTGGCAAATGATGAACAGCTTCGCAACTGAACACCGTTTTTTGGTGAGTGATATCTCATTTTTATTTTATTAAAGTAATAGAAAATTATTGTAAATATTTAAGCGTCAAGAAAATCAAAGTGTATTCGATTAAATACGTTTAATGTGTATCTCGCGTGCACCATACTCAATATCCGATATCGAACATAGGAAAACCGATAAACCAGCGAACGCGGCGCGTTGCGCGAGAATATTTCGATCGTCAATTCATTTGAGGGCAATCCACGATGTGCCGTAGAGCGTTTGCGCAATAAACATTGCGGTACCTGCCGTAATGGCAACAAAATGATTTGCCGCACACGTAGAACGGCGACTGGCGCGGTTAAGGTCCGCTCTCTTGCCTTTTGCATTACGCCGCCTCGGTGGAACCTGCACTTTTCTAATGGCCAGGGCACGTATTATTACGCAGTTCTTCGCCGCGTGTGTATTACACGCGCGATGTAAACTCCGTCGTTACAGCGCGTACAGGATGTTTCAGGAGGAAAAATCGATATGTCGACAGTTGATAATTATGCGCCAAATGGAGAGGCACGATATTTCATAATTGAGAATATAAGGGAGCACGTGCGTCGGAAAATATGTCAAGTAAAACTTATTAAAATTAAATTTTAATCATTAAATAGCAATCATACAATTTTTTATTTCTAATATTCTTCAATTACAAAGATTTCTCATTATTTGCAATTTTCCTAAATTTAAATCAATTTTAAAGATTACAATATACAAATTACAAAGTAATATAGTATATATGCATAAATCAGTCAGTTTGAATTGATTTCTTGTCGGTGATAAATAATTACAAAAGACATCCAAAATTGTCATCACAGTTGAGAGATTGTTAATTTTTAAATTGTTAAAAATTTTTTAAATAATTATTATCATATATATATACATATATTTGTAAGACAATTTTATATTATTTTTTAAACAATGGAGCATATGTTATTCTTGAAATATACCATAGTATTATGTTTTAGAAGCACATTATTATTACGTATGCATGCTAGGTATATTTTAATAATTACTCTGTATGCTTTTAGATAGATTCAAATATTTATGCAGCTTATATTTATAGAAACATCCTGTATACGCTTATTGTCGGCAGAAAGAAGAGCGAAAGAGAGAGAAAGAAAATAAATGCCCGCTGACTATACTTGGAACAGATGATCACGCCGTTACGCCTGGGAAATGGATATTGCGACGTGAACGTTAAAAATGTCATCAAGCGCGTAAGACCACGGACGTTAATGCCGCAAAGTAATACCTAGTTTCGCAGAAAAAAGTCGCCCTTTCTCTCATGCTCTCTTACGGCGAAGTGCCATTTTACTCGCCGGTTTGTCCGCGTTCTCTCGGCGCGCTCGTCAAAGGCGCTCGACAACCTAATTTCATTAGTCTATAAATGCGGTTTGTCTCGAAAGGGACTATATTCTCCTCCTTTTTGGTGATCTAAAATTATCCTGCCTTGCGACAAGCCTCTCGAACTAAAGCAATTTATTGCTATTACCATCGGCGGGGCGTATTCCTCGATCCAAATTGATCCGCGCACCCGAAACGCAGATTAACGCGATTTCGCAGAGACTTCGGAAATTATGCACGATGCCTTACCCTCGCACGATCTCTCTCTCTCTCTCTCTCTCTCTCTCTCTCTCTCTCTCTCTCTCTCTCTCTCTCTCTCTCTCTTTCATTTGCTTCCACCTCCACGTTTCTACAACACTTCCTATAAAATCGGTCCCCTTCCGAAACTACCGTCGCAACGGTGCGACCTCCGACGCGATCCGGTGCGTCCCGATCGAGGATCAATTTAGGTGTCAGGCGTCCATGTGTCACTTAGACGTTTTCACCGCCGTCCAAATAATTCATGCTACCCTTTGGAGTTGGTATATAAACCCCACACGAAAAGCGCGCGAGTGAAATGCGCGGGTGGAATGGAGAGCGAGAAGGGGAGAAGAGCGGAAGAGAGAGAGAGAGAGAGAGAGAGAGAGAGAGAAACGGTAAAAAGACGGGTTGTATAAGAAAAACGCGGGTTGACCGTTCGCCGGCGGCATTTCGCCAGGGAGACGTGTTGACGTGAAAAACCAAGTGTACGCGCGCGGTCCTCCGAATAGCAGCATTCTTTATTCAAAACTTTCTGACTTTTATCATTTCTCGCGTTTCGTGGTCGATTCTGCGAAATTGTCGTCTAGGAAAACGTGCAAATCTGCTTTTAAGAATTTGGAAAACTTAGTCTCAAGTTACATTACGAGGGAAAAAAAAAGAATTAAAGAATCGCGACTCCCTTTTCTCATCCATACGCTATGAACGCAGGCAATTTTCTAGCGAGAAGAAAGCAATCGTGGGACAGTTCTGTGCCTGTTCGCTCGAGATTGGTCCCCGATGTATCGGAGACTATCGCTACGCGCTCGTGTAATCGTTTGGGAACACTCACATCAGCCCCTGTCGCTGTTCGTGTAGTTTCACGTTACGCAGACGGAATATTTATCTCGTAATACGAAGCAGTAGCGACGATAAATAATTGATTGGAGCAAAGGAGGGTGGGCTTTCGGTGCAGCAAGTCCTACTTTGCGGGGAGGGACGAGAAAGAAAGGGGTGAAAAGCGATTCCCAGCATCGGTCGATCATGGGAAAGCGATAAATACTCCGCCAATCTAGCCTCTCAATAAGGAAATTGTTATCCGAGCTCGATTCTCTCGAGCTCTTAATGTAACTCTTAATGACGTAATGTAATCGCGATACAGCTTCTCGCGCGTCCCCCCGGGGACAATTTCGCCGAAAAAACATCATCAATAATTTTCAATCATTTTTCGCGCGAGGAAGAACATCTTTATAATTACGACGCTATTACATCGATGACTCGCGGCTGGGCATTACCGGGTATCTTGGCGCGGTAATGGGACTCCATTAAGCGATTGCTCACATATGACAGAGCAATCGAAGAAAACACGTGCGCGGCACCGACGGTCTAACGGGTGACTGCGATCGTAAGCGGCCGCCAATTTACGAAAGAAACACAAGCGATTCTCGATTCGGCTCAAAGTCCGGTCCTCTCCCTCTCTTTCTGGCTGTTCTCGCCGGTATAATCAAGGAGAACGCACCCTCGCTGTGTCTCTATTCGCGGCCTACACGCGGAACGTGATACGAAACAGAGACATCAATTTCGTTACGGCGCACCCATGTGAGAACCGTGACCGTGCGACACCTACCTCCGCCGTGCCCCAAATTGTTATGATTCCCCGACTCGCGTCTCCCCGGGGAACCGGCTCGTGCGATCGTACCCGCGGGGGGTCCGCGACACCCCTCGGTTCTTTTGTGCGCGCGAGCCCTGCGCGAGGGAGCAGCCGAGGAAGGTGTAAGGGTGCACTTGCAGCCCCCGCGCGTCTCTAGTTTTAATCGGACTGTCATAGATAAGAAATGAAACGGATACGTGATATGATTAATTGCGCGCGATAACAAGTAAAAAGAAAACAGGTATTTAATTTCAATTGTTATATTAACGCCGATAGAAGATTTTCAATTGGGGATGAAATCAGAGATGAATCTCCGGCTTGGAGGGGAAAACGCCGTTTCACCTCGACGATTAGCTTGTTGTGAAATCGTACACCGTGTATCGAGGGGTCGGCGGGCTGTTCGCGAAAGCAAGTGTCGCTCGTTCGTTATTAGGATGCAGAATGTAAATTTGGTTGCCACGGGGATCTCCATTACACTCGGTTGCGCATCACGCGGCCGGTCTGTAAAGAGTCGTCGCAACCGGGTTGATAGCGCTTAGCATTTCGCTCGCGATTGACGACGGACGCCTTTTCGCGAGGCAGGAGAGAGGGCGGTGCATTTTGTGGAAGAGAGATAAACTTTAAATGCCTGCAATTTAATTTCTACCCGCTGTAATTTGTGCATCGAACTCGCGGCGGGAACAGTGACGTTGCACGAGCAACACGCAATCGCCCTCGGCCGCGATATGTGCAGAGTACCGAGGCCGAGAAACTCGGCGTTTTAATAGATTCTTTGCTTTATGGATAATCTATTTTTAAATTTCACCGTTTACGAGTTTCGCCGTTAGTTTGCCGATTGTCGACGCGCTGAATGTAAAGCATGCAAGGGCCTCTTTGGAGAAACAATTCTCTTAGATAATAAGCAATTTCCTGAGATATACGAAGTAATTTGGCAAAACCCGTTTTCGCAACTGGCAATTTTTTAATGCTAAAACATGCAATATAACGCTCCTTGAGAATAATCCGCTCGTTCTCTCTTATTCGTGCTCTTATTGTGCGCGTACCGACATAGCACGACGCACTACTTCCATCTTTCCTTCACGATGCGCGATTTAATAATAATAATCATTGTACGATTTTATTCGTTTAACTGCACGTACACATTATTAGAAAGTCGCACGGTAATTGTACATAATATCCTCCCTTACGTGTTGCTGAAAATATAAGCCTGTTACAGTCGTATTTCGCATTTAAATAAATTAATTAAACGGTTCAGTAATACCGGCAAGAAAATATTTGCAGGAATAAAAGATAAATTGAAATCGTTATCGCATCATAGCAGAGGCACGAGCGCCGTATGCATCTCTCGGGTCGGTGAAATTAATTTTACTCGGCGAAACAGCGGATTGTAGAGAGTCGAACGAAGCGATCGGGAGTCACTTTGGAGCAGCTTTATCTCCACTAAAACATTCATGCGCGGGACAGTCACGGACACCGGAGCCGGAATGGAAAATCGACGTATCTCTGAATTACCCGGTGCAGACTATATGGCGGACGGAACGAAACTTTCTGTCTCCCCACGGGGCATCCCCGATTTCTGCCGCGCGACTGCGGAACTTTAAACTTCGTGGCCGACCGAGAATCGCCCTGGAGGGGCCCCTACAAGAACCTATGAGTTTGCGACGCGACTCAGTCGGCGAATATATATCTGAAACATTCAAAGAGGGAGAAAAAAGTTTCGCGTCGCGCCACACCGCGGTTATAGATTCGCGCCGATTTAGGAGTACCGTTATTGCGAATGCTACACAGTAAGACCCCAAAGACATCGGGTCTCCGTAAATCGCGAACGTCGATGTATACAATCGTAAATTCGAAAAAATGATAACGATACAATTATCCTCAATCTACGAAGGATTAATGCCGTTGTTCCCTATTGCGGGCGAGTCCCCCACCGGTAGTTGGCCTAAAACATTCACGTTAGAGTGGAAAAGTTTTACGCGAGGAAAACGATAGCCTCATACGTCTTGCGAGCACCTATATCCACCGTTGTTTCCGTTGTTGTGGCTGCGATGCCGGTTCCGAGACCTCCTGCGGAAAGTACATATGGCTGCGCAGGGGTGAAGAAGGCGCGCAGAGGGCGGCCGAGGGGGACGAGGGGGGGTTAACATCGCCGCCGTTGCCGCCGCAACACCGCATATAAATATACCGGGCAAGTCGGCCAGAGTGAAACATTTATTTAGTACCAGGGGATTTTCCAAATGGAGGGAAAGCGGGTGCAGTAATTCGGCGGAGGCCACGATAACTCGGTTAGCCGGCAGACTTTCGATCTGTATTCTGTCTACCGAGGAGTTTATCACCGCGAGCGCATTCTCTCTCGACTCTTTCTCCTTCTCTCCCGTTCTCCTTCCCATCTTTATATCGACCCCCATCCCGTTGTTATTGTTATTGGCGGAATTTTCGTGTTCCACCCGCTGGAATCGGCTCGCGTGCCGCGTGTCGATTTTATCCCGCGCCCCGCCTCCCCCCTCGACGTGTCGTTATGTTTTCGATCGCGTGTAATGATCAACCCGACAATTAATAGATCCGACATCGGATCGTGGAATTCCCAAAATTTGAATTATAAACGTCGGCATTGAAACGCGACTCGTATAATTCGCGAAGCCTTGATAACAGCCCTCCATTTGTCGTACGTAAAATTGTACGGGCCGATCTCGGCGTTTTTCGACCGAGAGATCAAACGAAGGGGCTTAGCATCTCATCTCCCATGAAATATTCCTCCGAGAGTTACTACCTAATTCATTTCTTCATGATTTTTTGATTGATTAAGAGGAACTCCAAGCTGAGACGCGTGAAACGTCGCGCGGAGATAAAAGAATGCTTAATTCCCGTTGGCAAGCTGGTCGGTATCTAAAAGTTGGGAAAACTGTTTGCAATTTTTCAATCATTACACAACGCTGCTTCATCGATCGAGATAATTGCCTTATCTTTGGAAAAATTCATTTGCGAATAGTTTTCGTCTTTGGGTTAAATAATTAAATAAACTGTATTGCAACGCGGATGATACTTGATGATAAGTGATAAGATTTAAATGCCTGAATGATAATTGCCAAGTTGGAAAGTGAGTCGCAGAATTGGTGACGCTTGTCACGAAAAATTTCCGAGTATATAATATACTTTTCAATTTTGCCAATTCAGTCTTTACTCCGTTTTACTGTACGCGGGAGGGTCATATATTGCCAATTAACTCATTTAGGTTTTGAACGAGATTAAGAAGCGCGTAAATATCATGCTCAGCCGGCGTTACGGTGCAGCACGATTAAATACTCGTTGCTTTCGAGGTACGATGGAATTAATCCGTTACAGTGGATTTATGTCTAGGCGGCTCTACCATCTCGCGATGTCTTCATCTAAATCATCGTCCGAAAAGTCTCATTGGCGTTCTACGAGTTAGACGTTAGCTAATTAATTAATTAAATCCTTAATTGGTATAAAGCATTCCTACGTGGTTGGTGTTAATTGCAATTTAATGGAATATTACGTTCACTCTTGGCTCGGCGCGAAGTGCCCCTAACTTTGTATCTTTGCATTGCCTCGTAAAAAAGTTTCAAATGGCGTACGACGGTCTTTCGTAATAAAACGAAGGAACGAAGGAAATAAAAGGGATGAGAAGGGAGGAGAATTTATTCGGCGTCACTGTGTTAATTAATATATCGTATCAAAATTTACTTTGATATATTATAATTTTAATTTTCGAACATATTCTTGCCGCGGAAACCTTGTACAATTTTTACACACTTAACTAGCCCTTATTCGACTCTCCGATTAGATTGGCGTTCTCTATTGCAAAAGTGTTTAAAAAACACGTGCCAGCGCGGCCGACGATCTCGTCATAGGAGGGTGAAACGTCGGGAGATACGGTACGATCGTGCGGGGCGAAAGAACGTGCTCGGGACTTAATAGAAATACAATAGAGTACATTGAGAGGGTAGCCACCCTCCCCAGGCAGCAGTTTGGCTCGGAAAATAAATCAAACTCCAATACGCTAAGTGGTTACGGATGACGTAAACCAGACTTCTGTGCATTCCGGGCTACGACCGCGTCCCGAGATTAAATTCTATTTAATTTCGAGCTCCATGAAATTCTACCGAGGACAAGTCGCCGCGTTTTCCGCTAAATGGAAAAATCGGATTAATACGATCTCCGATACGATCATCGGAATACGATCGCCGAAACGATTGTCAACTCTCGCGAGCTCCTTCTAATCGATTTTACAACATCATTTTTTTCAAACCAGTTGAAAAAAAAGTGTTCCAAGCATATAGAACTAATTCAAATAGATTGTCGATATACCGACGGTGTATTAATAGTTATTAATAATTAAGAAATAACAAATGGGTCGCTTTTAAAAAAAGTAACGGCACGCGCTGTGAGATAAACTTTAACTAGACTTCCGTTTCAAAGCCATCCGGGATTTTCAGGTGGCAGCCATGTTTTCATTATACCGCGCAATGTCCGGTGCTCGATCACGTTGTCTCCTACCAATTTCTCTCTCGTTTTCTCGCCCTCTCTTTCTCTCGGTCTATCCATTCCGAACCCCCTTTCTCCAACCGCTCGAGTGGCTGTTCCACCTTTTGCAAAAGCAGTGATATTTCAACAGCTGCGCCACTCTCCTGACGTTGGACCTCGTCTCAGTCAACGAGAACTCTAATTTCATTATGGCAGGTCTCTTGGGTCAAGAACAGTGCTGTAGTAACTACGCCATGGGGACAACGTAGCCACGCGCGTACTTCATACTTGCAATTTTTAAGCGCGGAAAGTTGCTCTATGCCGTCGTCTCAATTCTTTGAAGGTCTATTTTGAATTTCAGTAGCAAACAAGCGTATAAACATTTAAGTCATCCGAGAAAACAACAGTTCTTTACATACACATCTCCTGCTTCGTATCATCTTAATTTAAGCCTCTGTTATTAGGTTCAGTTAACATTACTCCGAATTTACGTCAACGTAATATCCTATCATAGTAATCTCACGCGCGGTACATCGTTCTTCGTTCTCCGTTAGATTTGCCCCGGAATTGGTGTGATCAGCACGCGTGATCGTAATGTTTCCGCCGGCCGGTATTCCGCGATACCTTATTGGCTAGTAAAACTGCCAATTGTCTCAAAAGCTCGGCCTCGGCCCAATAATGAAGGATTAAATATTAAGGGGCGTATCCTGCGTGAGGTCTCGCTCAATGTTCCTTTGTTTTACGGCGGTACGTGACCAGAAAGCAACATGGCCGAGCCGGGCACCTAACGCGATTAGACCCCTAACGTTTCTTTTCTCCCGACCGAAAACTAAGCTTCGGGAGGTCGCGGTTGTCCGAGATTGGATGCGATACCACCACCGGGCACCAAAGAGCAGGTTTAAGGCCATTCCGCGAGGAAAGAAATCAACTTTAATGCGTACCGCTTGCGTCCTCCGAATAATGATTAACCCCGAAAACGATCGCGTCGCCGTAAATGGATAAATCTAGTCTCCGGGGATGGGTACGAAAAGGATAGTCTCGTAATTACGAATCGCTCAACCCTCTCGAATCTTTGGCCACGTCGAGCTCCTGTATCGCAATTTCGCTATAACAATGTTTTCTTTATAAATATGTTTGCGTGAAGCTTTGCATTTTGCTTCGAAAAGCAGCAATTGAGAAAAGGCAGACTTTATATACAACAAGAGGCTACGCAATGACTGCCGTGGAACATAGATATTTTTACCGCAAACGTCGGGTGTTTGTCACGTTCGTTTTAGGTGGAGCGCGATTCTCATGAAGAATGCAGAGTCGACAAGGATACCGGCTCATTCGTATTAGGCCAACAATGGAGGCGCACCAACGAGAACTTTTAAATGTTTCACGGATTCGTCGTGTCGACATCGATTTTCAGGAGTCACGCGCAAAGAACCAACTTGGAGCAAAACGCTGCTCCGCGTAAAAACAATTCGCAAGCAAAGCATTCGGCGAAGGGACAGCAGTTCCTCGAGATGTTAGACTTTCAATTCTACCTTCTTTCATCCTACAAAAATTATCCCCTTTCTCGCCAGAATTTCAATATAACAGTTCTTCAATTCTACGTTTTGATTAAAAATATAAAAGAAACCACTTTCTTTTGTTCCTTTCTTTTTTGCGAAGAATCAAGGGTAGATTATGAGAGATTGTAAACTGAAAATTTGAAGATTGGACATATATGTAAATCACATGTCTGCCGGGCGATTTAAGAGACGCATCTCCCGCAATTCCCGTATCCTAAGTGGATATTCGAGAAACGAGGTATTAATCATTTTTTGCACACAAATCTCATCAGAGGAGCTGCGGCTCGATTCAATCTCGTTCGATGGAACGGCCACTGCGGATGGGGCACCCCCCGGCACACATCCCCGTCGAAAAGCGAGCAAACAAACTATGGGATTTAATAGGTGCGCGCAACTAGAGCCCGATTACGCGCGGGCCGCGTATAAAGAAACTAATGGGCATGCCCGACGCTCGTGTGCGGACTCACAAATTGCCCGTGCAGTGGCAACCGAAGGTCCATCTCGTAATATCATATCATGCGATCGCAATCGGCCGTAATTAACGCTGCGTTATTCTGCATAATTTGTCAGGAGGCCGGCGCGCGGTCCGGCCGGATCGTGCACCGACAATAAATAGCTATTACAATTGCCGCTGACGAGAGAAAGAAAGGATGATGCGGAGCGCAGCTGCTTATATTTCTGAGCGTTATGCGCTTTCGCATTTACCTTGCTCCTCGAATTATTCTTCTTCATTTTATTACTCTCGTCAAAATTACCTTTAATTTACATTTTTATCTTAGTATTGCAACAGATAATTTAGTTTTTTTAATATATTCGTTAAAAATTTCTTATAGGCAATATATACAGAAAATTATTGCGTATCAAAAAGATTATATTTTACACGCATAATTGATTGCATGCACTTTCAATTCATAGCGTTACACTGAAAAAAAATTCTGGTTAAAAACGGACAAATTTTGTAGTGAGAAAAATTTTATAGGATTGATCAAATATTCTGGTTATTATAATAAAACTCAATACTTTATAACTTCTAATACCCAGCATTCCTATTATAATAACCAGAATATTTAATCAATTCTACAAGATTTTTCTGATTCATCCGTTTTTAATCAGAAATTTTTTTCAGTGTACTAAATACCGTTTGAGTCAGATAATTAGAAAAAAAAACATATGCACGTATTTGAAATAGTTTAGCACGCGGAAATATTTTCATCAGTATCTAACGCGCGATACACGAAGGAAATAAATAATTTAAAGCCTGAGCGTTATCTCTTTCGATATAAATCATAGACGAAGAATGCAAGACGACGTATGTGTCAATAATGTTTTTCATACTTCCCTTGTAATGCGCAAATCAATTTTATTGCGAAGGCAACTTGAAAACGCCGCGTGCAATAAATAAATCGCGTTCCGCGGGTTCGAGTACATCACGTTGACATAAAATCAAGGGTGCACAGCAGCATCGCGAAATGTCGGATGGGTACTTTGAAAATATCGGCGGTGTCCGAATTAATGTTCCGTGTTTTGCCATCGACATTTTACTTCGATATTGACTTACGGGGCATCGACGTTCATTTTCCATTATCCTTTATTAACCTCCCCGCCCCCTTCCCGTAACGCTCGAATCAAGAGCGTTGAGTGAAACTTTAACCGCACGGCGAGCAGTTTACAAGAACGGTTCGGTGCCGTGGCATTAAAACGTTCTCCGATAATGGCCGTACCTGGCGCAATTGCATCGTGGCGCCGGGTACAAACGAGACCCGCCGAACTTTGTCAGTGGAATCGCAAAGAAGGAGGAAAGAAGAATACGCGTTCGGCGGGGAGGAAGATTCGTGCACGCGTGTATCGGTGCACACGTGTTGCATACACCCGTGCGCCTGCCTGTGTATGCGAGAGGGGGTGCGTGAGCGCGCAGGGGCGAGCGAGAGACGAGAGGAAGCGAGCGGAAGAGTGCAAACGTGCGCGCGAAGCGCGAAGCGAACGAGAGGGCAGGAGGAAGAGAGACGGAGAGAGTACTAAGCTAGAAACTCATTACGCTCGCTCCGCCCCGGCCGTTCGACGAAGCGGCAGCCAATCGGATACTGCCGGATCGTAATCGCGCCGGTGCACACGGTTTAATCTCGGCATCGCGCCCGAGTATTGCACACGGCCGTGCCGGCGAAGTACGGCTGCAAGTGCACGCACACACAAGGCCCTTGTGCCTTAGAGCGACATACGTTCATCGCCCGACAGGGATCATGCGGCCCGACAACGAGTTCCCGCATGCATTTCAATTCCCTTCTGACCCCTGCGCCAGAAAATCCTAATTTAGATCAAGGACGCTTCGAGTTAATTAAACAACATTTTTTTACCCCTAAGTTAAGTACGACGAGAGTCAAACGTTGGAGACGTGAAGCTTTTCATAATTCTTCAAAGACGTTCTGGATTTGCAACTCAAAATTATGCCATAAATTTCAAGATTATGTTTACATGTACTTTTATATTAATACGAATGTTTTTCATGTAGGAAATGTAATCAATTATTATAAATTGAATGACTGATTTCTTTAAATTATATTTTTGAAAACAGTCCTACAGAAATAAAAAATAATTTTAATCTAGTTCAGATTAAATGCATTTCATGGTTATAATTTATTCATTAACTATACAGTGATGACTAATATAGAAACATTATTTAAGTTCAGCTATTAAATAACAAAAAGTAATATTATTTAGTTCACGATTGCAATATGTGCAATATTAATTTTTTTCGTTATAGATATAAAATCAACATCTTCAAAACCATTGTTACTTTTCTTAAAAATTGCCCGAATTAAATAATAATAACTAAAAATAAAATTGCAAACGAAATCTAAATTTTCAATATTTCTGGCAAAATATGAATTTTGGATGATTCATAGATTATTCGTTAACATGATACGTTAAACATAATTTACATTGTATGCATGTAAATGTGGATTATTTTATTTTCTGCATAAATGTCTTACAAGTAAGAGGCTCTTTTTAAGATATATTTTTAGAAATCGATTAAAGAGTTCTCTCTTTTTTCTCTTTCTTTCTCCATCTATTGACATTTCTGAATTATTAATAATTCTCTCATTGTAAAAGAAACATGCGATACATGTTTGATATAAATAACAAGTATTTATTATCAGGTACATAGGGAAAATCTCGTTTTATCGCTTATTGTCAGTGAGGATACGTTGAGCTATATCGACATTAAATAAAGCGCAGTGCACGGTAGAACGTTAATTGCGTTTTCGGCTTGCGCGCGGCAAAATATTCGGCGTCTCGCAAATGTATGAGTACGCCGCGTCGTGTCGATTAACCGATCGCAACCCGGGCGCGAGGAGAAAACACGCGGAAACGCGCCACCGAATGACAAAAAGAAATTCGGCCGCCAGTCATTGGACCGCCGATGTTCAACGAATTACCTGAATAATTGAGACCGACCGATGTTCTCGCATTTGCGCGGCCAGTCGCGCTTGGCGATGGACACCGATTGTATTTTTTTTGAAACACCCGACATGCGACGGACGTGCGCGTTACGCGTCCTTTTCATTATACATTTATAAGAACGATCGGAATTTTACTCTTTCACTCTTTCTCTCTCTCTCTCTCTTTCCTTCTCTCTTTTTTTTAAATGGGGCACAATTTTCCAGCCGCGCGCACCGAATCACAATGACACCTCTCTAAATGTAAAATAAATATTTAACGCCGCCGGGAATAATTCAGCGGCTATAAAAGTGGATACGCGTTTGATAAAACGACGTATGAAGAATTCACGAAGGTTCGTAACAACTGCAATTGCAAATGACGCTTATATTGTCGATAGCCGATCGAAAAATGTACAAAACTAAACGAGGCTGGCGTTCATCAAGCGCAACAAGCAAACAGCTTGTTTGGAAAAAAACCTCTTTAAGAGATCCGAGCAGAAATATCTACTTTTTTGTCTGCTTAAAAAGCGTCGAACGGCAAGTCTGTCGAGTTAGGAGAAAAAAAATAGAGAGAGACAGAGCGAGGTCGAGTTGTGGTGGCTGCCTAATCGAATACAGTCGTTCTGGTATTAAGAGAAGCGGTGAATCAACACGAATCCCCGGTGTCGTGACCGTTGAAATCTATGAACTCTTTCGGTAAAAGACTCGCGCGTGTTCGGGAACGGCATGAAGACTCGCGTAGCGACATAAAAGGGACGCAGGGTGGTTTGGCGCGACGCTTCGAGAAGGGGGCACGAGAGAGCGGAAAGGAGCGAAGCCGCGCCGCGGGAAGGAAAAGGAGGGCGAAGGAAGAGAAAGAAAAGGCCCACAGAGGGAGGCTGAGAGAGCCCGGAGAAGGCGGGTGGAATGAAGAAGGAAGAGAAGGGGAGAGAGAAAGGGAGGGCACTCGTACACGTTGAAATTGCCCGGCCATTAACGATACTATGTTATTACGCTTGTCCTTTTTTGCTCCAAGGCCTCCACTCGCGCGCGTTTAAGCCGCCGGCGGCGGCCATCTTGCTGCATGGGATTGAGAAAGGAAAAGCGCGAGGGGGACGAGAGAGCGCGCGCGCGCGTTTGTCGCGATCGCGCCGCATTCCCTCATCGTCGATCAGGATCAGCTCGCGGATCCGATCGCGAGTCGATCGATTAGCGGCAGCCGAGCTCGCGTCACGCGAAATTTATTTTTCGGCTCCCCTTCCTACGGGAGTAAATGATGCCCGTGTAATCTCTGGGCGAAATCGATCCTCGATGCAGTTACGTAGGCACGTGGAAAAGAGGGTGGCTTGCGCTCGTATCGCGTCGCGAGTGAAATGCGGCTCGTCGCCCGACGTCGCCGCAGAATCGGTACTCGAAACCGGTTCGGCGTCGATTCCGTGAATCCTGATTTATTTCTCAAACGGCACGAGAGAGTCGAACGGCTCCAACTTCTCGGACATCCGAGAAACGTGACGAATAAAGCGTGACGAATTTTCCCGGGTTCTCGAGCAACCGCACGAACGACAGGATTTTAACCCTTCAATCGTCGCTGTTTTCCTTCGTCGCATTATATCGATATAAAAAAAATCAATTTATATCCTTTGGAAGTAATATTTATTCAGACTTACAAACGCAGCGAAGCCTGTATTTTATATTACGAAAAAAATGCGATTTGCTGAACATCGGACTGCATCGGACTCGTAAAGAGCCCGCGCGACGACCGGAGGGTTAATGGTAATTGTCGAGTGTGTCGTGGACGAAGCGGCGAACGCGGCAAAGGAGAACGGGGGAAGAGGGAAGGAGCAGAAAACCGACGATTGAGCATTTGAGCGCTCTTTAGAGCGGCTCGTTGCTGCGACGGAAGGGAGAAGGGAGAGAGTAGAGATCGGGCCGCATTATTAGCCGTTACCTATAATCTCCACTTGCTCGCTCCCATCGATATCGATAGTCATTTCGTTTCGACTTTTGACCCCCGCGCCGGAGCTGTAATCAAGCGTAAATCGTGTCCAGCTCTTTTTTACGAAGCGTTTAAAGACAAGACGATTGCTACGTGGGTTCCCGTTCCCTCATCCTCCACCCCCGCGATAACCGTTCGTCCTCGCTCCCGCCCCCCTCCCCCTCCTCGCCCGACAGATCTCGTCCCTTCTCCCCAGACTTCGTTCCACAACCTCGCGTCGTTTCGCCGTATTTGCGGTGCCGATTTCCCAAGACCGCCATTCGCCGAGCATTAAATCGTTTCGGACTCCTATCCAGCACGACTCGGTCGTGATTCGCGACCCCGGTTTCGATTTCGCAGCGCGTAGCTCTTGCTGGATATCCATCGAGTTCAGCAGCACTCAAACGAGAAGATCCGACAATGTTAACGTTAACTACGGGGGTTGGGGAAGGGCAGCAAAGAATTAACGATTGGATTTATATTCTACATGTATCGTGCAAGAACGAGAAAATTGATTGAAGCATTACATTTGATGAAATCCACGAATTTAACACATACGCGTCCACCTTCCTCGGAAGTAAGACGTCCCGTGATTCTTACGGCCGAGTAACGTCGACTTTAAGCCCGTCGTAAATCTCTTAGCTTTATTTGAATTTCAAATATCTCCTTGCACAGCTACGCTGAAATCAGTGCGGTATCCAACAGGGTCGCGGTCCCAATTTTTTCACGATGTTATAATTTAATTTGAATGTAATGTTATACAATACATACACTGGGAAAAAAATGGAGTATCTTCAACCAAACTGTTTAGTTGAGGTCTTTTAATAGCAATCAAGTATCTTGTTTAATTTAGTAGAATATTTAGTTGTTTCTATTAAATGTATTTTTTTGTTCTCTAAACCAAATGATTTAACAAAATATAAGCAAATAACATATTTGTTTACAGTAACTAAACAGTTTTTTGTTGGACATATTTTAATCAAAATGTTTCGTCGCTTTCTCCGACATAGAACAAAATATATTTTTCAGTGTGTGACTATCATTTCCTTTCTTAAATTAATAACTTTTATTTCTAACCGGATTGCCAGATTATCGGTAATATATTCATCAACGCATTCGCGAGGAAAAGAAAGAATGCGTGGCGAACTTTGGGCGAAAATTCCCGACGGGGAGATCGTCAAGATGAAATACCGCGGGCACGGCGTTTGAAAATACTGCATTACCGCGCGTTACTTTCCGTCCCCGATAAGATTCGTCGCTGCGAGGCGACGCCGATCTGGTTTATGAGAAAGCTCGTCGTCGTAGTCGTGATTATTGAAACGTGCCGCCGAACTGGGCGGACTATCCGCTACGCAACGAGCGAAGGGAAGCGCACCGCGGCTATGCGCAGGCTCCTTAAATTAAATCGCGCTCTCCTCTCCGTTGTTTTGCGATCGGAAAAGGATTCTGAACGGTCGCCCCGGTGTAGTTGAGAGCGTTCCGGTGTCGCTCGCAATCGGGGGCATAAAGTGTCCGCGTAAAGCAGCGTCCCGGATAGGCGCCGAGATGACCCAGCTGCGTCGCAGGAACGCGCCGGGACTTTGGAACCCCATTGCCGCCGCAATGTTGCCCGGATCGTCGTCTGCCTTTTTTTTTCCCTCCCTCCTCTCCCTCCCCGATCTCCCCTTTTTTTCTCCCGCGTATCGCTAGATGTATGCATTTGCTTTATTTCAAACGCCAATTTACGACGATTTAACGAACGTTAGAAGGCCAATTCAGACTTCACAATCGCGCCGATTTGCCGATTCGTGATTATAATGTGATGAAAAAAGATGATGTAGAAATTTTTCCTTTCTTGAAGATTCTGATATGCTCTCAAGTACAATTGAACCGGTTAGAATGGAAAGAGGACATGTGACAAAACTATATATTTGAGAGAAACAAAAAACTGTATTATTATAAGCAATATGAATTTTTAGAATTTATGCAACTTTGGCCTAAAGAGAGGATCTATTAAAATATTTTCATTTTCATTTTTAAAAAATTTGAAAGATGCTATCTATATGTATAGAGCAAGGATATACTGTTAGCTCGATATCGGCCAGAATGTCACATGTCTCCTGTCTGTTTTCAGTTCAATTTAAGTATCAATTTAAAAATAGTATCAATTTCAAAAAAGATTCAATTTAAAAATACCTCTCAATTAGCGTTTTAAATCTCTATGCAAGATTATGTAATCTTGCGATATTGTTAAATAAAAGGAGCGTGAAAAATTCAAAAATTCAATCATATTAAATAGGTATTATTTTTATCGTATTATCAATATCGGAAATACTTTTGCACGTATGTGCCACGATTTTTTCTAAAAGAAATACTTCGGCCTCGTGACTAGACGACAATGCGAATCATCTTTTTTTATAAATGTTAACTTAAAGAGATTTTTCTTACCATAGTCGAGATATACTCTGTTGCTCATGAAATGTATCTTATTGGCGGAAGAATATACCGAGGTGCGCGAGACGCTACAGACTTTCGGCAGATTTTATCCTAAAAGAGAGTAAAGAAATAAATCGTTGCGCTTAACGACAACGATAACATTAACGATAATATAATATTAACGTTATAATTTTTCAACAGCACGGCATTACGCATCTTGCATATAGCAATAACGTTATTGAATATAGGACATTTCCAGTGAGAAATAATTGAAAAATAAAATCTCTCAAAGATGGCGATACAACGCACTCGGCGTCATTTTCTCAATCATTGCACACTGGAAGTTTACAATGTGAGGTTACATTACTTGCATTTATGAATTTATTATTGTTCACTAGGTATTCAGGCCGGAGACAAATAAAAATCGATTTAAAGTCAAACTTACATATATCTCTGCGATCCGGAATCCGAAGCAACCTCCTCCAGTCCGGAATCGGCGGAAAGAGAGAGAGAGAGAGAGACAGAGCGAAAGAGAGAAACGGCGAAGGGAGTCTCGTACCTCTCGAACCGAAGCGCGGTTATCGTTGGAATGTTAAAAGGCCCCAGCTCCTCGTCAACTCGGATTTATTCGAATTAAAAGCTTCGCAGGGCCGCACGCAACGAGGCGAAACGCACTCCGAATCTCGGGGGGGCCCCGGACCCGTCCCGTCGCGCTTTTGCCGCGAAACGCACAACGATGCACCGCCCCGCCATCTGCACGCGGTGACGTAAAAGTCGTTACGCGATCGCGCGCTATGGAGGCGGCGCGTTCGATATGTTACCGACGCCGTTCGTCGTAACTTTTCATTCGGAGCCACAGCGGCGCGACAGCATCAGACTTGTTTAGACTTTCGCAGACGAGCGATACTTCGTCGAGCCAGAGCGAGTTTATTGAACGTCAAAGAGATTTGTGGCAAGAGTGATTTTCGCTGCTCGATTTCGTCCGGCAGTCTTGTCTGAAGTCCGAGTGAAATGAACGAGACTAACGAATTGCCACCGGGGACGGCGTCGCTGCTTGAGGAACTCGAGAGTGCGTATCGGTTCGGTATTTCGGTGAACGAGGGCAATCACATGGCCGGCACTTTGTTTTTTTTAATTAAAAAACCGGCGTGTTCGTAATTCTGTGGCACTCTTTCAGAGATTCGTGGCTCGGTAACGGGTATTCTGAAACAAAGGATAGTCACATTTAATGTTTCAACTGAAGGAGAAACTCTCCAAAGTTTTTTAAAACTTCCTGGTTCAGCTGATCGAGTCTTCAACCCCGATGGACCCCACGAGATTTGTCGTGTTGCTTGACATTTCTAAAAATTTCTACTTAAAACGAGATCAATATACGTTGAACACTGAAAGCAGAAGAGATTCTAAATGCAAAAGTGCGAGCAACATGGATCTGACAAGTGACTTACTAGTAAACACAAAACATTACAGTCTTGTAGCAAGATTGCAACGTTGTCGTAATGTTACTGTAATATTTTGTGTTTGCAGGGTTGTGATTATTCTCTGTGGGGATTTGTAAAGGACTATGGATGCTTTCCACCAAGCAACGTAGAGTGTGGTTCACTTGATGTTACAAATACCCTTTGAAGTGTTCCTTCTTATGAAAAAGAAGGAACTTAATGAAAAAAAGAGAAGGAAAACACTTTGGAACATCTGTAATGTCAAGTGGACCGCAGCCACAGTGAATCATTTTATCCTTTTTTAACATTGAGTAAATAAGGATGAACAGAGTTACCATGTTGCTTGCTGGAAACAATGATCGTGTTCATCAGAATGTTTATTTTGCACCTGTTGAAAAGTCTCTGCTGGATAGACTATTTTTCTAAATTTAAAAAAAATATCCAATTCATGCAAAGAAAATTTCCAACAGTTGCAAGATAAGCATTCTGCTGAATGTAGCCATTCGCTTCCCTCATTTTCTACTGATTTCAAATCGCAAGAGCATATCATCATGATGCACGTGCGACATGGGCAGAACTAAGTATGTATTATGAAACTTTTCAGACAGGATTCCGATTTTGTTTTCCCTAAACACAATAGAAAGCTAGAAAATAATTTAACAATTCCGAAAACTATTCCTGAAAAGTTTCGTAATACATTCCCTGGAAAAGCTGCTAAAATTCTGCCGCATTTTGCAAAATGAACACATTTATGAATGGGTGTTGTACTTGCAAAAAAATTTGGAGTTTCTCCTTTTATTGATATATTAAATCCACTATCCTTTATGCAATTCAAACAACGAATTTCTTAAATATGTCGAGGAATTATGAATAACTTTATATCTTTTGTTATTGTCATTTGGTTTTGGCTTCCCTTGCACGCAAAACTGCACAAATTTAAACTTGTTAAATTGTAAACGCAGCAAACTAGAGAGAGATGTAACACAGACATAATGGGCCAAAATTTTTTAAGAGTTTCTGTTATTCTCTCAAATGCTTCAATACATCAATATGTTTCAATATGGCATTTACTTCTTGTCTAGAAAAACTTATGGTTTTATTGAGAGATGGCAGAACGTTAATCGGCTATCTTAAAAGTGTCGATCAGTTTGCAAATATAGTACTTCAGAGTACCATTGAAAGAATTCACGTTGGCCAAGAATATGGTGATATCCCGAGAGGTATTTTCATAGTAAGAGGAGAGAATGTTGTGCTTTTAGGAGAAATAGTAAGCGTTTCATGAATAGAAAGATATTTCTTCGTAATTCTGCTAGTAAAATTAATAATCCCTGTGCGGTATTTAATTAACGAATACGCCCACGTTACAGGATATAGAAAAAGAAAAGGTGTTGCCGTTAAAAAAGGTGACGGTGGATGAGATTTTGGATGCTCAGAGACGTGAACAAGAATCGAAGCAGGAGCAGAAAAAACGAGTAAACAAGGCTCTGAAGGAGCGAGGTTTTGCGTATATACCAGATTTAAGTCACGATGATATGTACTGATGTAGAAATGTATATATTCCTTTTATGTATGAGTTTTACCTAATTGATTTATATTAATTAAATTTAATCATTCATAAAACGAGAATATTCATTATTTAATAAAGCATTTCCTGATCATTCGTAATAATAAAATAGTAGGGGATTAGGCTCTAATCTATCGGTCTTGTAGCCAAGAATAAAAAAAAGTAATACGTTCCCTAGAGCTTGATTTGCACGACTTCATGTCTACATAACGTAACGTATAACATAACGTATAACATAAAAATTAATCTTTAAATATATTTAATCTTTCATATATGATTATAATCAAATGTATTATGCGAATTATTTTTCATATAAATTTACTTTTATCGCATCACATAAACTTAATCAAGATGCATAAAGATAATTACACTTAATATGAAAGCATATAGTAATGTATTGTGCAATTTGATGATGATAACAAAATGAATTAGAAAAATACTTGTTGCATTTTATAACAATACATAGCCTTTACAAACGTCTTTTATCAAGATTGTCATGAAAAAGGAAAATAAAATTCTTCTAAATATCTTGCCTCATCTGCACAGTTAATAACGATATAAATATCGATAAACGATATAAATCCACATAAATGGAATAAATAATCCAGTTACTGTTAGATAATTGATTTTCGTTCGAAGAAGAATTATATGTAGGATGTCCGAAAACGGATGGAAACTAAAAAAAATGTCATAAGACAAAATTAATGACTTTGAATACTTCACATTTCTTACTCTCCAGCACTTTTATGCGTGGATTACAAGACTCAAATGCGGTTTTTTTTTTTTCATTTTTATTGAAACTCCATATATCGGAGTATACTAATTGATGCAATTTTTCTTCTTCTACGAAAAACTATTAGGCTAAAGATGCTCAAAAATTGTTACCGCTAATATTTAAATATCTTTGTAATCAGTCAGTTGAAATAATTCTTAAACTAATAATTTTCAAATATACTTTCATAATAGTTTTTCGTAAAGAAGGAAAAACTACATTAATTAATGCACTTAAAAATATGGAATTTCATTTAAAGAAAGCACAACTGCACCTTGTAATGGCATTTATATATAGAAATGCGTGAAAGTAACTGCAAAAGGAAATGCATAAAAATGTGAAGCATCTAAAATCTAATTCTTAATTAAATTTTATCTTACAACATTTTTTTCCTATCTCCAATTGTTTTATAGATATAACACTGCCCATTTGCGTAAGACACCCTTTCATAAGGTCATGGTAAACTTAAATTAATATCGAAATTCTTTTCAGCTTTAAAGTATACAAAAAATCTACTTATACTTAACGATATACTAATAATTAAATAACTTGTATGGATAGCTTAAAACGATGTTTCTTGAAAGCTATCTTTTGTTTTTGTTGGATTTAACGTCGATTCATCTCGCAGCTTATGTTTACAGTCTTCGCTTCTCGTACTTTTGACCACACTATCTCTCGCAGATTTTTTAGAATCGTTACGTTGTAAGTTGGTCCCTCGTTTTCTCGGAGAAGGTAATTCCTCTGTTTTCTCAGTGGAATTATTCGCGCTATTCGTGCTGCCAGATGCTATGCCAGAAGTGTCAGACTCTGGTTGATTACCGTCTAAGCAACACAATAAACTGTCGGACAGGGTATCGTCGTTTAATATATTCAAATCGGATTCCGATTGCTCGAAATCTCCTGTTCGCGACGTAAAACTAAGATCAACAGGACTGGCAGTTAACACGCTTCTCGATAACAAATATTCCCTGAATGTGCTCGTTATAGACATTGAACTATGTTGCGTACAGGCGCAACAGTTTGCAATGGATTGTACACAGCTATGCTTGTCAAGCGTGTCCAATTCATTATTTTTTTTATTCTCGACATCTTTCGTGTGTGCTAACGCATTGTCCGTACTGTTGTATATCTGGGATTCCTCTAAAATGGAAGCGCAATTATTTATTGCACTAACCATGTCTAGATTTGATCCACGCAAATCGCAGCTGTTAGTGCCAGTGACGAGATTGCATAAATTCGAAGTTGAAACAATCATCACTGGCTTCCTGGAACGCGGAGTCATCATAGTTTCCTGTTACAAATTAGGAGATCAATGTAATTTTCGTTTTATATTACACAATATTTTAATTCAATATTTTTTAATTACGTGTATATTTTTTATATAGAAATATATTGGAAATTTATGTACCTGCATGGCTTTCGTCATTTTTGTTGCGCTTTGCGTAATCGGACTCATGCTTCTATCATTGTTAGTAATAGGAGTCAAGATATAATCATTAGTTGCCAAGTTTCGTAATAAACTTGATGGCGTCGACGTATGAACAGCATACACATTCCTGAATCTGTTTTTTACCATCGGAGACTGTAAGTTATGCATACATGCGTTTTCAGCATGCGATTCAACGTTCGAGGTAATCTCGGATGAGTTTACACTCGAGGCACAAGGTTTTGAAGAAGAGCTTTGTACATTTGTTGTTGCAATAGATGTGAGAGTAGATTCCGAGTTTCGTCGTACACAGTCATTCGTAAAATTATCACAGTGAGTTGCATTGCGAGTGGAATACAGGTCAGGCGGCTCACTAAGTGGTCGCGTTAATTTTTCACCAGTGTCAAATTGACTATCTTCGTTAATCATAACATTAATTTCTTGCAAACTCGTATTCAAACTGAACTCGATCAAACCCGAATCCTGTTTCGTATCATGCTGTATGTCTTTTCCATCTAATTCGTCTTTCGTGTTTGTAGATTCATCGATTGATAGCTTCTTTTTTGCTTTGTAATTTGTCAAAGTCTCATTCTTAATACTATCTATACTACTCGTATGTTTGGCATATAAAAGATCGTTGTTAGTCGTATCACAGTTTTCCGTGCTAAGTTCGTCGTTTGACTTGCTAAGGACCGTTCTTGCCGGAAGAAATGAGTCTTCTAGTTTCTATGCAGGACATGCGAAGAAAAATAGATAAGAGTGGTAGCATAAACATGCTATTGTTACACACAAACAAATAATAAACATAAAAAATATTCTATAGAAAGATAAGGATTATAAGAAAACTAACCGATGACAATATATTTTCTTCGCTGCTCGATCTAGTAATACTGCATCCAGCATTAACATCCACGAACTTCTTGTGGCCTAAGATTTTCTTTTGAAAGATATGTTTCTTGATGGAATCTCCAAGACTCTTGGTCTTGCAATTCTTCACGTGCCTAGGTGTACCTTGTCCATTTTCCTTGTTAAATTGTTTCACAAGTCGCCGCTTCTTGGCAGATTCCGGCATGGCTTGTATATGGGCGTATAACTGAGCCAACGCTGCCTGCGTGTCTTGCGTGGAATTAGCCTTCGCCGTTAATTTGCGATCGACGAAACTGAACACAGTATGGGCTGTACTAGTTGCGTCCGGTACCGACTCATTCAGCTGCAATTGTAAATTTCTTATCGTATTCGTGCAAGAATTAGAGCAAGGTATCATTTTAAATCTGAAACTTACATCAGTCTTCTGAGGGCTTAGCAACTTTCTTTCTTGTTCCACCCAGTACGCTCTTATGTCTGTAGCCAATTTCGGTGGAATCTCAAACAACTCTATACCTTTCTTAATCATAAATGCGACTAGACACGACAGATTCTGAGAGTTGATGTGCAAGGCTTCGGGCGACAGTTTTCGCGGGCATAACAAGTGCGGCGTAAAGAGAGTGGCCAGCGTGTCGCTGTTCATTTTGTTACTATGCTCATAACTCGCAGTCTTGTTTAACAGGGTAAGAATAGCTTTCAATAAAATTCTGTTAGGAGACGGCAAAAGCAGCAGTAGCAATTGCAAGGAACTCAATAACCTTGTGTCGTTCGTTTTCGCATCCAAGCTGCACAATTCTGCACAAATTAATTTATATGTTTATAGTGGCGAATGTTTTATATATATAGCATACACAAGTGAAACTATATGTTTCTGTTATTACCAGCAATCTGACAATGCGCTGGATAATGTAGGTCCGTCAGGAGCGGCTCAGATAATTCCGCTAGGAACCCTTTTAACACAGAGGCACAATCGTGTACACTGAATCTACCGTCATCAAGATCCAAAAATACACCTTGAGACATAGCTGTTTTCAAATCCTGCTGCCTCGTCAACTTTCCAGTGCGTCGGAATATTCCCTCTTGTACGATATCTACAGGATAAAAACTATATTTAAATATATTCTTAAATTTCTGGATCTAATTTACTTACTTTGTTCCTCAGACAGATAGTTTATCAGCTGTGTCAAGTGATTTATACCATCCTCGGACAACATGACACCTTCTGTACCCTTTTCCAAATTAACCGAAGACTTGGACTTCTTGGTGAAGCTCAGGAGACCCCATTTCTTTAACCTTGCTTTTTCATTAATACCGTCGCTGCTAAAAAAAGATCACGCGAGATGTTTATCATATAACTTTATTTTATAATTTTTTTGTAATAGAGAGTAGCATACAAGTTATTATGACATATAAGTCAACGATCAAGTTTTAGCAGTTTTCACTAAAATTGGTTAAAAAAAAAAAACAGGATGAATTGGAGTGTCAGAATCTCGTTTGTCGAAGCAGAGGGTCAACGGTATACCAATCGTACGAGGAGTACGGATAGTCGTGAAACGAGGTACTTACTCTTCCGTGTTGAGATCCAGTTCGAAGGACAGGTGCATTTTTACGAGGGTGTGAAATTGCTCGGGATTGACCTTTCGCATTCTGAAGGCCAGCTTTCCGTCTACGCCGTCGTTAAAATCTGCCATCGTTATGTACGGTGAAACAGGCAATTTAAACGCGCTCCTACATCTTGAACCCGGCAACGGCAGTGATGCCATCCGCCGATGGGCATAATGCACGAATACTCAGACGCGACGCGCACAAAGCGAGAGCTTCTGTCTAGGGAATTTCGAGACATCGGAAAATAAACTTATAAATTCCTTATCTACGGAAAATAATAGCGAATTCGATTGCCTGCACTAGTGTACACTGAGTGTAAACTTTCCCAGTTCTACGTGTTCGATAGGTAGGCCCTTTGTTCGGTGCACTGCACTCGTCATATTCGCACTAGGGATGGGCGATATCGTGTCGATTATTTTGACATCGATTATTTTTCTTTTACAGAATCGATTATTCAACGATGTTTTCTCAACTCGATTATTTCTTAAACGATATTTTTTTATTCGATGTCACTAGCAATGTCACTAGCATTTGCGAACTAGTATCGAACGTTCGGACNTGGCTCCACGTGGTTCGTCTCAGAAAATTTTAGAAGATTGCTGATGCAACCAACCATTCCCTTCCCTGATGACAAAGAAATATACATTTAAATCCTTTTTTTTTAATAAATTAAAATTTTCTTTTTACTACAACTCACTTTTGAGCCTTTCGCCTTTCTTTCTTTAATCTTCGCGCCAATCTGTCTTTGATTGCGTCAGATAATAAACAAAACAATTCTATGGAATTTCCTATTCCGTAGCATCCAAGCATCACTTTACATGTGGAGTCAACTTCTAACAAAAAAACTCTGCAGTTTGCGGTTCTTAATATGCTTCCAACTTTTTCACATTTTATAGGATATTTCTGTAAAAAATGTGCTTATAATTAGATGTTATTACTTTAAAAATAATTATATAAAGATGCTTCATAAATGTATACAAATATAAATGCATATCTGTAGCCACACTTTTCTCATTTTCTTTATTGGTATCTATACTAATAGCAGTATTCAATTCAATATTCTTGTTATCGGCGTTCGGTGACCTTCGGCAATACTCGTCAGCCGCGATCGGCAACGGTAGGCGGCTCGGCACGTCACACGGCTCGCGCATTCTTCGGCGGCGCTCGGCACTCTAGTCTCTACGCCCTGTATGACATACAGTGTATGTGTTGAGAGGTGATGAGGAGTGGAGTCTTCAGTTGCGAACTGGCAGCGAACGTGTTAAGACGTGTTTCGACACGAAGAATTTTTTGAAAGTTGCTGACGCAATCTACCTCATTTGTTCTACTTTATTCTTATTTCGCATTCACTTTTTCTTATTATCATCTACTTTTCCTACATTTGAAGTCTTGGCCGTATCGAACCCGCTGTGGGGATCGGGTGCCATTAACAAAAAGAAGAAAAAAAGAAGAGGAGTAGGTCTGACGCAATCGACGCTTATCTGACGCAATCTGTTCTTCTTTTTCACGCAGAAGCCTGCAGAATAATCCAGAACGAGACACCTGTGTGAGAACGAACAAATCTGTGTTTATAAATAATATCAGAATGCATAAAAATGGCACATTTATTAGCACTGATGAAACTGACAGTGTTGTTAGAAAATCAAAAAGATTATGGGAGACAAACTCATTTTATATTTGCTTATTTGTGATTTTATTATGTGTGCTTGTATGTGTGATTGTCCTATCAGATATTACTCAATTAGAAACAAAAAAATATTCCGAATATGAACCATCTCATTCAAATCTCTTTCACTCTGATACAGAAGTAAAAATATATGAAAAATTAGTTTATTTACTTTCAATTATTACCAAAGATATAAACCACTATTTATTAAAAAATGCTTCTGAATATATTGAAACTTATGAAATTGATGGTAAAACATATTTTTTAGAAAATACTTGCCCTTTCGATTCTATTGCACAAATTGTTTTTATTAGTATCTTGGATAATCCTGTTTATCGTTCCAAAGCCGAAATTTCTAATAATTCATTTTTTAACTTTATTTTTAATTTCATCAATTATGGTGCAAATCATCAAATATATACGGAGCGTTTTACTTTATTGAAACCTTTATATAAAGATACAAAAAAAATTGAAAAAAATGAACATCATGAGAATATTTCTTATAATGCATTTGATAATCTAGCTTGCGCTTGGATGAAACTTTTCAAATCTGTTCCAAGTATGTATCAAACGAAACAATGTGATAATTGTCGCAATCATGAAACAAAAAAATTCAAGTTAATGTCTATAAATAGTGAAATAATTATAAAAGAAGGTTTTCGTGCTTTGGAGAAGGCATTGCAATTTAATGCAATTATTCGCAATGAACAATGTGATCACTGTCGTAGTAACTGTACTCAAGTAACGGAAAAAACGAATGACCACGTTTTCATAGATTTAGATATTTCAACTATTCATCAGTCTGCTGCAAAATATAAACTTAAAGACCTACCAACAGAATTAAAGCTCACAAAACAATACAGGTATAGTTATTTTATAATATTAAATTATATAAATTTAAATTTAAATAAAATTATATAAATTTAAATATAACATTAAATTATATAAATTTAAATATTTTACCAGCGTGTTTCTTAAAAATTAATATACAGTATGAAAAAATTTATATACATTTTTTATATAAATAAAAAATATTTATTTCACAATGCAGTGACATGTCAATTTACACATAGTTCAAAGTTAATATTATAAACACAAATTTACATTTAGCATCTTGATAAGAGCTAAAACATGTCAATTATTATTAATGATGATTTATATAATAAATATTGTTTATTTATATCAAACTTACGCTTGATGGATCTTTTCATATTTTTAATTAATTACATATTTCATTTTTCCATATTTCTATATATAATTAATTACATATTTCTTGAAGTTAATCGTAAACATTTCTATGTTTCAGACTTGCAGGTGTTATTGAAAATCAAGGTCAACATTATGTGGCGTATTGTAAACGACCTGTTGTATGGGAACAATATGATGATTTGAATACCGAAGTGAAATTTTGTACTTCAAATAAAACTATTATTCCTGTTGGTGCAATTTATACATGTATCGAAAATTGAGATATATAAAGAAAATCACTGTTTCGAAGTCGGTTGAACGAGTCTGAACGTTTATTATATTCTGAGAATGAAATGCCCACTGCTAACGCGCGCTACAAACATAGACAACGGAACTGTCGCAATAAATTTACTTGAGACGAGTGTCCTAAAGCGACTGTGATGATGCTAGTGAACGCCAGAAACCAAGCACGAATTTCCAAAAATCGTCTCTACCGCGGATAGAGGCGACGCTCGAAGAGCGGGGAACACAATGCTTACTTATAAACATAGGCGATACGGTCGTAAAGATCTGAGCTAGCCTTGAGTGAATACAAATTTTAAACTAGATTTTAGTTGACGAGATTTAAAAAGAATTTTTTGAACATTCCGCCCGCCTTTGGTATTTGATTTATTAATGCTGAATAGAACGCAATATTGTAAAAAAATTAAGAATTTAAAGATACAAGAATTCGAAAAGCGCGATTATACAAATGGTACGAAGTAAGTAAACGAACGAACGGAATGACATTTAGAATTAATTAAGAACATGTAAAGTGCCAACAAGTGATGTCTGTCAACTTACTCCTAATGAGCAGAGATGTGAAGACCATTTCAAGGCTACACACTCCCGTGACTCATTGGGGCGATACATTGTGCGCATTCCTCTCAAGACGCCAGTCACTGAATTGAGCAACTCATACAATACAGCTCACCGTTGTCTGCAGCGATTACTCAAGCGGTTTGCAAAGGATGCCGATTACAAGGATCTCTATCAACAATTTATGACAGAATATGAAGATTTAGATCATATGACGAGGACACCAGCGATTTCTCATCATCACTCACATTACTACCTGCCACATCATGGCGTACTCAAGCCAGATAGTGCAACGACAAAACTACGAGTCGTATTCAATGGCTCGAGCGCATCGACATCAGGCTGCTCGATCAACGACCTCATGTATACTGGAGCTAAATTGCATTTAGATATTTTAGATATCTTAATCTGGATTCGCCAACATCGCCATATCTTCTCTACTGAATCACGAAGATGTACAGGCAGATCAAGATTCATCATGATGATTGGGATCTCCAAAGAATTCTCTGGATCGATGAACATCTCAACGAAGTGCCATATCAACTGACAACGGTCACCTATGGTACGAAAGCCGCGCCATTCCTAGCGGTAAGGATTCTTCTTCAATTAGCCGAAGATAAAGGATACAAATTTCCACTCACAGTGCCATCTATCATCCATGGCAGATATGTCGATGACATATTCGGAGGTGCAGATACAGTTGACCAGCTTATCGAAGTTGCACATCAATTAAGGAAACTCTGCATGGCAAGCGGTTTTCCTCTCGCAAAATGGCACGCCACTCATCATGATGTTCTCAAAATGGTAAACACAGCTGAAGACCAAAGCACATCCATCACATTTGACGATTGCGCAATCAAGGTACTCGGACTACTATGGTTTCCTCACGGAGATGTATTTACATTCTCATCAACCACCTCATCCAACAGCAACAAGATCACGAAACGCCTCGTCCTATCTGAGATGGCTCAGATATTCGATCCACTTGGCTTTGCATCACCAGTCGTGATCCGAGCAAAAGTACTCTTGCAGGAGCTGGCTTCACAAGCTCCATTGGGATGATTCACTACCATCCCAGCTTTCAAACCGGTAGCTCATCATCAGAAAGGATCTCACAGACCTCGTTGGTTTAACACATTGAGCAACTCTTCAGTCCATTTACAGTGGCTTTTCTGATGCTTTCAACCTGGCTATAGCCGCAGTCATTTACCTCACCGTCCACCACAACGGCGCCACGATTTCACTTGTGTGCTCTAAGACAAAAGTAGCACCTCTCAAGCGGCTCACAATCCCACGACTTGAACTGTCAGCAGCACTGCTGCTCTCTCGACTCACGAAATACGTCCAAGCCACCCTCAAAGCCACCCGTTCAGACAACTCATCTGTGGACGGACTCGCTTGTAACACTCACGTGGATCAGATCTCATGCAGCGCGATGGAAGGATTTCGTCAGAAACAGAGTATCTCAAATTCAAGAACTCACTCCAGGAGCTCACTGGAGATACATCCCTGGCACATCCAATCCAGCGGACTGCGCATCACGAGGATTAACTACGACTCAACTTCAAGGCCACTCATTATGATAGACGGGACCATCATGGATACTCAACAGAGACTCATGGCCGAAACAACCGACCATANCTGATACATTGGGTACAACAGAGGCACGCCCTGGTGTTGCGCTGCTTGGCGTAGCATCAACGGCTGACTATCATTGGGACATCATTTACAGGTACTCCAACCTCAATAAGTTATTGAGAATTACAGCAATGTGTCTCAGATTCATCTCATGTGTCAAAAGAGATCTCGACTCAACGCCAGTGATACAAGTCACGGCTGTGGATGTGGAGAAGGCCAAGCTCTTCTGGATAAAGGCAACTCAAGTGGCATATTTTCCACACGAACTCAAGGCTCTCCAGTCCGACTCACCCCTACCGAAAGCACATGCATTCAATAGATTGACTGCCTATCTCGATGCTCAAGGAGTTATTCGAGTCGGAGGACGACTCGCTCATTCATCTCTATCACTTGATGGAAAACACCCGGCGATCTTACCTCGCCGCTCTCACCTATCTTCATTGGTGATAGCACACGCTCATGACAGAACCCTGCATGGAAGCACCCAACTCACGTTCTCTCAGATTAGACAGAACTATTGGATCCTCGGCGGAAGAGCTCCGGTAAAGTCCTACATCTTGCGGTGTGTCGTGTGTGCCCGCCAGAAGGGGATCCGTGCTCATCAATTGATGGGCCAACTACCTCTCTCACGGGTTACTCCGTCACGACCGTTCACGCACACAGGAGTCGACTACGCTGGACCACTCACCATCAAAACTTGGAGAGGCAGAGGTGCTAAAACACAGAAGAGCTGGATCTGCGTCTTTGTGTGCTTCACAACATCCGCAGTCTCTCTTGAGGCAGTGAGCGATTACTCAACAGAAGGCTTCATCGCTGCCTATAGACGATTCTCATCCAGACGCGGAATTGTCCACACCTTACATTCGGATTGTGGCACGAATTTCGTGGGGGCGGATGCAGCGCTCAAGAAACTTTTTATTCAGAGCTCTCGCGAACAACACATCGTCCAGGTGCTCTCCCCAGACCATACCAGATGGGAATTCAACCCGCCAGCTGCCCCGCACATGGGAGGCAAATGGGAGGCGGTGGTAAAATCCATCAAATTCCATCTCAGACGCACAACCAGCGAAACGCTACTCTTTGAAGAGCTCTCGACCTTACTCGCTCAAATAGAGGCAATTCTCAACTCACGGCCGTTGAGTGACGATCCAGAAGACATCTCAGCACTCACCCCAAGACATTTTCTCATCGGAGGCCCATTCACCGCCATACCAGAACCATCTCTAAACGACGTGGCGATCTCGAGACTTTCACGGTGGCAGTACATTCAACAACGAGCACAACATTTCTGGTCGCAGTGATCATCTCACTACCTACAACGCCAACAATCAATATCGAAGTGGCGTCATAAAAGGAACGATATCAGAATCGGCTCGTTAGTACTCATTACAGATGAAAGACTACTGCCATGTAAATGGCCTCTTGCCAGAGTGACGGCTCTTCATCCGGGCAAGGATGGACTCGCCAGAATAGTGACACTGAAGACCGCCACTACCACTTTCATCAAGCCAGTGATCAAGCTTGCAGTTTTACCAGTACCAGCTTCAGAGTGACAATCATCAACATCGTTGCTGATGGCGGGGAGAATATTCGGGATTCGTTGACGACCCGAGCGTCCCGATTTTGACATCGCGGTTTGACATCTATTGATTATCGATAGATGGATCGCTGTGTGCCGCCGGCGGCTCTCAGAGGGGCGCTAGCGACGTCGCGACGGCGCGACGGCGCCTTCACTTCCCTTGTTTTAATGGCGGTGAACGCATCGTGATCTAGCATGCTCGTGTGCTTCGTCAATAGTTGGACGCTTAGTGTTTCTCAGTATGAGAAAATAGACATCTCAGTGAATTATCTAGTGCTCACCTAACGGACCGCTCATTATAGACTGCTCGGGTACAGCATCACGACTGCTCAGGCTCACCACGTAACGCGTGTGCCGGCACCACGTGCCGATTATTACACTCACGGGCATCTCACCAAAAGGAGGAAGCATCGATTAATAGAATCGGCCTTCTCAAGTGCATATCTCAGTGACTCAAATTTTTGTTTATCTGAAACAATTATTGTCTACAAAAACAGTATTTTAAACAATAACATTTTAATTTAAAAGCATTTTTTAATATTTCGAAATATTTTCCATTAAATATGTACATTATGTTTTTATGTTCATTCTATTCAATTTCATAAATAAGGAATTATTTTGCTTTTGAATGATTATTTTTAATATATTGTAATAAATTTTTTAAATTGTAAATTAAATTTTTTTACAAAAACGCATTGTAATTATAAAAAATATATATTTCTGTTTCTACATTTATATAATATCAATACCGATAAGTTTTTTTTCATAGGAGAAGATACTGGAGCACGTCATTATTACTTTACTTTTTTACTTTATTAGTTACTTTATTAGTTTTTATTAGTTACTTTAAAATTTACCAATAAAAAATCAACTGTGTTGTAAATGACCCATGCTGACGGAGGGTTAATTAATTTTTTTTTTTCAAATAGAATTAAATGTTCACTTTAAATCTTGTACACATATTTTGAATGAAATATTTATAATAAAAAGTTTTACAAAAAAAGTTTACTTTATTCTAAAGGTAAAATTACAAAACAACATACAGTACCTCAAAACTTGGGGAACGTTTTCCTAATAAAAGGAGAAAAAAATTGCAATATTTCGTAAATGCGTGAAAATAAAATACAATTAAATATTATGTATATACATATATAAATTAACAAAATTTCCATATAAACGTCAACTAGTATTAATCAAATGAAGTATAACAATATGATTCCAAGTCATTCTCGATGGCAAAACCAATTTCCTTTATTATAATCTATACTATGGCACCAATTTAGGAAGCTTATAACATCGCAAAAAAATAAACAAAAACTTTGTAACAAGTAAATAAAAATTTATTTCGAGTGCTTTCGGATAAGATGCCAAACAAATTTTTAGTGTCATTACTTAAAAAACTGACTTGACACAACATATTTTATAAAAACTTGAAAAAGTATAATATATAAAAGTATAATAATTTCAAAATCATTTTTAATCATGATAAAGCATCTTTAAAAATTTTTTAACAATATGGTTGAAAAACTATTTCTGCTTTTTCTGTTTATTCAAATGGTTTTTTTTATTTTTTTACGAACATTTCTTACGGAGATATTCCAATTTTTCTCTTGCTCTAAAATTAAGAAATTAAGAAGATAAACTTTTGAGCAGTACTGTAAATTTATTTAATAATTTTTTATATCAAATGAACACAAAATGAAAATTAAATAAAAATTCTGAAGAAGTGAAAAACAAATCTTTTTTTTCAGTATTCATCATTTCTATTTTTAACAAGAATTTTTAATAAATAATAAATTTGAAGAAGCTTCTTTGAATGTTCAAAAGTTAATACTTATGGAAGAATAAACATATCATCAGTTGGAGAAGTCTTCTTTCATGCTGATGGATCTAATAATTGCATTAATTATCATTATAATTAATATTTATTAATATTTATTTTAATTATCATTATAATTAATCTTATTGCAGTTTCTGAGAATCTTGCTTAATTTTCGATATATTCCAAAATACTATTGGGTCTACAATTCTTTACGTATTCTTATTACAATTTTTATGTAGTCAATTATTGTGATAAAAATGCACATTAATTTATTTTTATATGAAATATTTATATTATTTATAAGGTTCGTGTAATAGAAATCATCTTTTAAA
>JAJVSH010000031.1:1728344-1750208 GCA_021460005.1 Tetramorium alpestre
TTAATTATTTGTCACAAATAATGTAACGTTAATAATAGAAGAATCATTATTGTAAGTAGCTCTGTATGATCCAGCTGTAAAAGTTATTTATGAGCGAGGGTATAAACAGTATCATATGATCGTGTATGTACGTTTCACATTTACGCGCGATTACACGTTTCAACGGGCGATTTTTGCGGAAATAATTTTCGCGCCGAGTAATTGGCGATACGAGTGTAATGCGACATTATTACACACGCCTAATTTAATAATGGATTATTCGTAATTTGTAGCTTATGCACACATCGCAGATTTGCACGTGCGAAAATATATTATGATATTGCATTTGCAGGACGAATGTCGTGATGAATTATACGGAAACAGAGGCCAAAGTCCGGGAGGCAACTAATGACGATGCGTGGGGTCCCACAGGTACGATCCGCGCTTCCGACAATGGCACTTTACCATTACCATTATGCACTTTACGTGGAATACCTGTAAATTAATTATACGGAATGTATGACTTTTTAAGGGGCAATGATGCAAGAACTGGCTCAGGCCACATTCACGTACGAGCAATTTCCAGAGGTAATGTCCATGCTCTGGAAAAGGATGTTGCAAGAGAATAAACGAAATTGGCGACGAACATACAAGGTATGCGATTATTTCGTAATTATTGTATCACACTTGACAAGAAAACAATAAACTTTATTGTATGGAAGATGACGAAGGCAGGATCATTATTACAAAGTAGTAAACAAACATGAACATAAAACATAAACATGAATATAAATGCATTTTATTTTCTATCCGTACTTTATTAACTTATTTCATTAATATCTACTTTTTTTCCACAGTCATTGCTCCTCCTTAATTACTTAGTTCGTAATGGCTCGGAGCGGGTTGTCACGTCGTCACGCGAGCACATTTATGACCTCAGGTCTTTAGAAAATTATACCTGCATCGACGAATTCGGGAAAGATCAAGGAATAAACATTAGACACAAAGTTAGAGAATTAATTGATTTCATCCAGGACGACGATAAACTTAGGGAGGAAAGGAAGAAGGCGAAAAAGAATAAAGACAAATACGTTGGCTTGTCGAGCGAAGCGATGGGAATGAGATTTGGAGGTGGTGACAGATGGATGGATAGTCCTAAGTGGAACAAACCTGGCGTAGAGACGTATAACGATTGGGACAACAATCGTGGAAAAGGATTTGAGGACGCGAATAATAGGTACGTTATATTAATCGCGTTTCTCATTATTGTAAATGAGCGTTTATTAAAAAAACATAATTCAAAAAAATTTATTTCTTTATATAATTTTCATTTTTTTAAATATGTATTACAGCGACGATGGCGAAAGAGAAGACTCGGACAATGATACTAGCCCAAAGAAAAGTGGAAGAGAATATAGAGATACGTTGGATATAAATCAAATTGGTAAAGTTGCTCAAACATCTTCTGCGAATGCATCACCGGCACGGACGACGAGGATTATCAAGAAAGTAGATCTTGGAGCGGCAGCAAATTATGGAAAAGAACAATCTAATGTGAGTAAGAAATAAGTTTTATTTTGCCATTGTTACATCTTTTGTATTCAATCTCGGATACAAAATACGTTTTGTATCCAAGATTTTATACAAAATCACAAAACATATGTGTACATATCGATATCTTCTCTCTTATTCTAAAGCCATGAATGTGTAAATTTTCACTTTTTGAGTAAAGAAGTAAAGTGAATGTCTTTTTTGTTCTTAACTGTATGCTACAAAAAAATTTGCACATTCACGGTTTTGGCATAAGAAGGACGATATGATCATTATAAATTACTTAAGATATGTATCTCTTTACAGAATAGCGTATCAGTACAACAAAATAATAGTGTATCATCGCCGAAAAATCAACAGAAGACCAAAAATGATATATTAAACGATATTTTTGAATCGCAGAGTGATAATAGTAGACTAGATGATGACGATTTCAATCCACGAGCGAGTACCCAGTCGTTCACTCAACCGCAAAATACGAACGCCGATTTTGGCGATTTTACTAGCGCGTTTAATAATCCCGCGACAGCTAAAACGAAAGACAGTAACGACGAGTTTGCTGATTTCACATCTGCCTTTAATAATGTCGCTATATCTAATCCTCCAAGTCAGCCGCAGTCGCAAATCAATTTGATGGGTGTACCAATACCAACTGTGAATAATCCGGCAGCAAATAATATGAATAATAGTAATGCAATGTATGCCAATACGATGCAAACGGCGGGCACAACAGCGTTTACAGGAACTCCTGTTATTCAAAAAACATCTAACGATCTGTTTGATTCTTTATCATCGCAAGGTCTCAATAATCAAATCACAAATAATAATACAGGTAGAAAATCATACATTAGTTAGATTGTAAGAATAATAGCACGGAAACTGAAGTTTAATTAAAAATTGATAGCAAATTTTTTTATATAGAATTTTTATATATAGTTAAAAATTTTATGCAGAAAAATAATTTCATATTTCTTTTAGTGACGTCAAACACAGACCTTTTGTCGGACTTGGACAGTTTGAATGCCCCAGGTATGAGGCTACCTGACGGACAAATAAACAACCCTAATAATTCTAATATTTTTATGGGAATGAACAACGCACCTACCAGTACCGTCAATTACGCAGGTGAGTAGGTGTGCGGTTAAGAAATTGATTGGTTTTTTTAATTACACGATTAGCAAAATTTTTATTAGCAATATTTCCTTGCAACTATAAATTGCAATGTGTACATACATGATATTCGTTGTGTAATATGATGCATGATACGTAATATATTATATAAATCCTGAAATTAAATTGAGATACTACTGAGTACTCTCTAATATTAATTGTATAATAGCTATTTGTGATAATAAATCGAGTTTTTAATCGGTCTTGCATGCATTTCCGAGAAAAATCCGTGCGTGAAGTTTACGTCCTCGGAGTTTAAAGCTAATGTAATTCCCCCAAGATAGTCTTTCCTTGCAGCTTGTAAATACGAAGAGAGCGTCGCGTCGATCGAGAATCTTTCCAATAATGCCGCCAATCAATTATTGGAAGTATTGTGCACCATGTGCGATATTAAAAGTTGCGCTGATTTGAAGAGAATAAGATCGTCCGTTTCGAACTACATCAGATTTTTACCGGGGCCTGTTACTTCTCAAAAGTACAGTGGTCTTGATTTCGACGCGAAAGTGGATGCCATATTGTACGGAAGAATTTTGGAGGAAATAATCGATAAATTCGACCGTGATTGGCCGCTAAAAGAGGATAGCCTGGATCCCTTGATTGAGAAGTTGATAATCGTCGATGGTGCAACGGTCTTCATGTTATCGGAAGTTTTAAGAGTTTTAACTGCCGCTTTAAATGAGTCTAAGAATAAAAAGAAAACACATGTTGTTTTAATGTTATTGAACAGTCTCTTAAAGAGTGAGGCGATATTTTCGGGGATATTGGACGCGTGTAGAGACGAAGCGCGTTCTCACATGCAAGAGGAAGAGCTCGACCAGACTTGGCGCAATACGACACAAATTTTGATCTCCCTGCCCAGTCGAGTATCAAATAAACTGCAGTTTGACACGCCTAAATCTTACACGCCACAAGTTTACGTGAAAATTCTCTGTTTTCACATATCTTGCGCAATGTCGTTTATCAATCAGTTATGCAAATATGGTAATAAGCCAAGAACATCTGCACTCTCATTTTTAGTCAGCAAAGTTGTAGTTAACTTGAAGCCATGTGACTTTACGTGCTTCGCCAATATTTTGGAAGAGTGGTGTCTGGAAGATAAAAAGCACGAGCAACGTCTAATCGAAGATATATTTCGCGAATTGGATTCGGCCGCTATTGAGTACATAGCTGTTCTGTTCTTGAAGCGTTGCGATACTAAATTTGGTGTGCGTCTTATTTTTGGAAATTTATTGACAGAACCGAATTGGAGATACATTTTAACAACTAAAATTCCTTTAATGCGTTATTACGAGGATAAAAAGCTGGTTGTGAACTTGATTTCCTACCTGTCATATTTTTCAAACAAAAACAATATTTTATCAGAATTATTAATCAAGCTCTTAGAAATTTGGAGAGATAAAAGTATTTTGAATCATGTGTCTGTAGAACAGCATAAATACATTACAAAGCTGATTATTCTGTCTGTAAAAAATTGTAAAGATCTTTTAAGTCATACTGAAAGAGATCAGTGTCAGAAACTATTGCTTTCCGGAGTATCTGTCCATCTCGAGTGTACAAATATAACTTTGAGAGCAATGGGCATGATGGTCGCCGAGATCTGCGTGAATTCTTTGTGCAATACTGCTAACGCACCGAAATTAAAATTCGAGTATGATAGCATGCCTGCACAAGTATTGGAATTACTTCAATCTCTAAAGGATCTAAATATATTAGTAACGACCATAGATGTGGAAGAACAATACGAACAAAGCGGCGATTTAATAACCAGAAATATTGTCTTTGATTCTCTGAGTAGCAGGAAGATCTACGAATTGGGCGTTGACTGTGATATTTTACCCAACCTTGAAAATCTATCAAGTGAGAAAAATGAAGAGAGTACACGCCCGTCGAAAAATAGCGCGATAAGAAGTGATTTAACGAAGAAGACTGAAACGAAGCAACAGGCAAAACCAAATTGCGATGACGATTCAAATCTAGATAGCGACGATGACTTAATTCCTTACGATATGAACGATGACAAACCAGCCAATAAAGGACGCCCGACGTATCTACGAGACTTACGCGATAATTTAACGGATGAACGTTCTTTCTCTGATCCCGACATTTTCTCCGAATCCCTGCTGGCCTGCGAAGAACTAATATTAACACAGTTGCCGAACGACGATGTAACATTCGCGATAGAACTCTTGCAGCTTCTCGTCACGCTGAAGCAACATTCTTACATGGAGAACTTTGAACTTGTGATCTTCAAATGTTGCGTAGCAATTGTAACTGTGCGCCCGAAGGAGTGCGCCGAGTTTCTCTGTAAAGAGTTTTACGAGGACGTTGGAAAGTACTCACTGAGTCATCGTTTATTGTTCCTGGATATATTAAACGAGTCTGCCAAGCAGTTATCAAAAATCGATGTCGATGACATAGATAGCACCAACGTTACTGTAGATACGGCGATTAAAAAGAAACGAATTCCGAGCCGTATATCACTTTTCATCGATACGCAAGAAAATAAAAAACAACAAGTATGGTACGACGAAGACTTCGACATTGATTTAGAAGGATCGAAAAATCAATCTATGGATTGGCAAGAAATTGTCGATAAAAGAATTGCATTGCATACGAGACGGTTTGCGCATAATTCCAAGTCTCCCAAGTTACACATTAATCATTTTGGAAATGTAGCATCTTCATTTTTCTATCCGCTTGTACACGGCTTTGGCCGTCGAGATATCCTCAAATTGAATGGTTTAAAAATTTATGCGGACCAGGAAAATATTTTATTGCTACGCTTCCTAAAAACATTGTCTGCCATAATGTTAGCGGCGCAAAATTGTCCGCTGGCATCGAAAATGGGCAAGGAAATACTGGAGCTTATGTGGACAGTGAGGAATCATGAGGAAGCGACAGTGAGATTAGCCGTTACGGAAAATATCGGATCTGTACTTATCGCGGTACCAAAGGATGCCATCATCGAATTATCTGAGCCATTAATAGAAATAAGGGAATGGCTTCTATTGTCGCAGAATGTCGTTAATGGCGAACATGATGCAAATTGCAGGGCTTTAAACGCGAAAGTGCTATCCTTTATCAATTTGATTATAAGCTCTACTTTTAATTGTGTGTAGATTAATTAACTGTTACAATATTATAGAAATGACTTTTCATTCTTATAACATTACAATATTTATATGAATATTATGTATGTACATTTTTTGTTTTTGTTTTAATTATGTATGTTTTCTCGTAGAACATATTTTTAGAATTTTCTATTTGTGAAAATTATAAATTACAAAATAGATTATACGATTGATTTATATATAAAAAAGCTTTGTGTTATCAGTGTAATTTTTAATTGATACCCATCTAAAATCTAAATCATACAGCATACTATATTAGCAGTATGATATTGTTAATAAAAAATATTGTTAAATTTTACAGGATAAAATGTTCAACATGTGTAACATATTTATGTGATTTTATACAATATATTTATACAATATAAAAGTTTGCTTTATAATACATTATTATAGAGTTTGCATCGTTTAATTGATTTTAATGTTTTTTGTAAAATTGTGAGATAAAAAACTTATTTTCTAATATAATAAAATTTTAAAGCATTAAAATTGTTCTTAAATATAAATTTGTGTTGAAAATTTTTATATAGATTCATGTATAGATATGAGATAACAATTACAATGTATGTTATGCACTAAAATTAGTATTGTATTTAGGATCAATCGGATTGGCACCCGTTACGAATCTTCTTCCACCTACATCCATCAATACTAGAAATCAGACATCTAGTAATACGATGTCTTCTACGCAAGTCGGTTCGACATGGGCCGGTTCAGGATTGAATATCGATCTCGATAATATAATGGGTAGTAAGTCGAAACAAACTGGCCCAGCACCGACAATGAACCAATTGGCTAGTAATAGTCCGCAACATCAAATCAAGATAGGACGTAAGTAATTTCTTAACGGCCTGTTAGATTGATGTAACAGTCACTTTTCCATCAAGTTCTGCAATTGATAAAATTAATGTTTTTCAACTAATAAAACTGAGATAGCGTAACGTTTAAAGAAACACGATTGTTTGTTGAATTTCAAATTAGCTATTAGAGTCCGAATGTTGTCTCACTAAATTCGTATAGCAGAACGTACGGGTAAGGATGAAATTGTATATGTCTATAGCAGCAGGAATGAAATATATGTCACCGGTGCAATCTCTACCACAGAATCAGCAGCAGCAACCTAATGCAACATTCTTTCCTGCATTCCAATAAAGGATTATCGGACAGTACGGTCTGGAACACAAAGTCTCAAGGCACAATATGCAAGAATTTAAATTTAATGCAGAAATGTGTTATTATTTATTTCGATTGATTCAATTGACGATGGTAAATTTTAAATTTTTCGCCTGGGCTGCAATTCAAATACAGGGTTCAACATTAAACGATTATATATATCGAAATACTTTCCATTAGCGTTCAACCCTAGGCACATGTTTTAAGAGGCATATATGTCAAAGACACGTGTCCAGAAAACAATTCGAAAGGATAAATTGTAGCATTTGTTGGTAATTTTTATTTATACAAGAAATATCTTGATAGCGCGATATCAATTCTTAAAACTTGGACTTTATATATAAAAAAAACTGTATGCAGTAAAAGAAAAATGCATAAATGCAAATAATGTACAATAATAATACAAATAATATACAAAGAAATTAATCATTTTTCCTAATTATTGCAAGGCAGCAAATAAAGGTATAGGTCTAAGCCAATAACGCAAACTCGACGACAAGCAGCATTCCTATAATTCATAAAATGCATGTAATTTCTGTAATATGCGTCATACTATTTGTGTATTATGCGGGAACAAATCTGGCAGGAATTTATTGCCGTGTGTATTTTATACATAATGTATATTAATCTTGGAAGAATTGGGATTATGCCTTATATAGATAAAATGTATCATAAAAATATATACATACTATGAAAAACTCAGAAGAGCATAATCGAATTAGTCGCATTCACTTGTTCATCATGTGTACATTGTCTGGAACATGGACACAATGGATGAAAGTTGATGCTTTTATAATTAATAGACTATACAAAGGATAACAATTGCGATCTTGTATGTAAAACGATGGCAGCATAGAAGTTGTGCGTGGAGAAAATGAATCACTAGTGGATATTATTAATAAGTGCTTCCCTCTTACGATTATTATGGCAGGAGAAATTATTATTAATTCTCTTTCGTAGAAAGAAATGTAGATAGGAAGGCATATTTTTAGTATTTCGTAAATACTAAAAAAACGTAAATTGAATCTATGCACAAAATCGCGCGGCATAAGAGAACTTTCGTGCTTGATTCAACATCAGTTATATACGCGATTATGATCCAATGTAAATTATTTAAGGATTAATTAATTGCGTAATTTTAACACGAATTAAAAGAAATTATAACTTTTGTTATTATATGATATTATACAATTGTCTGAGCGGCGAAAGATCATTAACATTTGATTATATCTTAACAATGAAATAATGCATATCCTCCGATATAAATGTTTATGGAATTATCATCACGTCGTAATTAATTATAAGCAGTAATTAATATATCATTATTGCGTTATACATATAATCACTTTCACATCACACATTGTTATTTTTAATTTAGTTTTATCTTTGCTGATATTGAGATATTTTAAATTGTCATAGAAATTTTAGTTTTTATAATAATTATGATAAAAAATTTATATTGTCAAAATTATTGTGTATGCATCGTATACATTATATATATATATAGTGTGTGTTTTAAAGAAGAAAAAAGGATGTTCGGCATTTATCATTCGATTAACAGCAATACGCAGGTAAAAATTTACTGAAATGATTTCAAGCTCAATGGCAAAGTTAGATGTTACATACATGTTATAAGAATGGTTTTTATTATCTATTTCTACAAAAGTATACACTGTAGTATTAGTATTACGAGATTGCAGATCTCAGAAGCAATTGATGTAATAGAAGCCATTCTGTAATTATAGAAAAGAGTATCATGTCGAATATTTATCCATTTGTTCAGTTTTGCCCTGTAAAGTTGACTCAAAGAGATCATATGTTAGAGAGGAACTTTCACGCGAGTACCAGAGACTGAATTATGTAAACGGCAAATGGCCCTTTACATATTTTCCATTATTTGAGCATTTTATATGAGGCAAGATGTTAACAACATAGGCAGGAAGATATATTTTTCAAATATGAAAATATAGATTGTACAAATATATAAAACGAGAACAGTCGTTTTAGTCAATTCAACGCATGGAAAATCAGCCGATTATTGAGCGTTATATATGGGGGTGCATGTACAGTTTAGTGTTATATAAAACCCGTTGTAAAACTCAAATCGCGAGATCGCACCTATTAGTTTTCTTGTAGCTGGCGAATTCTGCAATATTTTGTGCAACGTAAATTATTCCCCATTTAAAATCGACATTTTATTCATATATGTTGTTATTTACGCGCGATAATATTGTTTATGACATTTAAATTAATCGAATTGATAGCATTAAAATTTCTCTAAATTCTCATCTTATAAAATATATCGAAAAAAAACTTAAATTAAAATTCAGATAAAAATTTATGGCAATGAAATCTTTAATACATTTTGTATCAATATCTTATGTAATAAATATTTGGAATTCATGGATTATATTGATACATATCAATATTAGTCGCGCGTATAAAAAAAAAATATATATATATACACATAATCCAATGTGATGTATAAAATATACGAATTTACATGAAATTTATATTTGATTAATCAACAATTAATTCTCCAACGTAAATCACAGCAAGATGATGCGTTGCTTATAGTATTTATAGCGATCCGATATTTAAATAGTTAAATTGATTTTTGAGATTCCGAGACTTCGCTAGAATCAATAATTTGATTGTATAATTATTGTTTAGGTATTTATATCTATACTTTACAAAAACTTATCGTTATTAAATGCTAATTGGTGCTGGTATTAACACATGATATTATGCATTTCTATTTGCTTTTATTATTATAATTACCTCTCTCCCTGTTCCTATCAAATAGGGAAAGCGGCAAATAAGGACAACTACATTTCTTTTGTTTGTAAATTTTATCCTTTTATTTGCTTAGAATATAAATTACAGCATTTGGTCGTCAATCATTTGTGGCTTTAGTAATCAAGTTCGATGTAAACAATCCTAGTTTTGTATATAAGATTTCCTACGTTACAGAAAAAATATATACGATTCTTCCCGAACAATGTTATATCGAAGTAAATATCAATTAAATTTTTATATTTTTGTTTAAATTTTCAGATATTTTTTATCATTATAAAAAGACTGTAAATGACTGCACGTATATAATGTATAAATCTGTAGAGAGATACAGAGAATGTATCAACGCTAAATAATAGACGCTAAATAATAAACATAAATTTATGTTACAAGAAATGATTACTAACTGCTAAATAAAAATTTGTAGGAATCTTTCTGAGTAAGTTTATGTATAAAGAAGTATATATTTTGTCCCCCTTTTTTTAAAACATACATATCTAGAAGGTGATTTCTTCATTCGTCATTATGTTTAGATTTTTTCTTTTTCTTCTTTTTCTGCAATGAAGTATCTATTTCGCCGTTTTCAATGTGTCCATTTTCTTGGCCGTTTTCAAGTATTTCGCTTTCTCGTTTTCTCTTTCTGTCATTTTTCTTTTTCTTTGTAGCTTCCTTTTCCTGAGCAGCTAACATGTTCGCCGTTTCCTCCAGTGCCTCTCTCATCACATCCAAATTTTTCTTCGGCTCCTTGCCAGTTGTGAAAAAGTCTAGCCTGTCTTCTACTTGCTGCCGTAATTTTTCACCAAATATCTTGGTCGGTACTTCCGTGAAACAATCGATTCTAGAGGCAATGGAACATTTATTCGCCAGGTACCTCGCAATTCTACCTTTATTTTTAGTGCCGGCGCGACCGATAAATGTAGAATGGAACAAGAGTCCGTATTTCGGAGTCTTCGAGTTTCCACGGCTTTTCAATGCTCTGAACAGGGCCTTCTCCGCTCCCAATATTTGAACGGTAGACGCCGGTGCTTTCGCTAAATTGGTAAGCGATCCGGCATGTGCTATTAATCTGGCGCCGACTTGATCTCCGATTAAAGTGGCTAAATTCGGTGCTATTCCTTCCATTTTTGACGTTAAATATTCGGCCATTTTCTTTCTGTACTCCACTAATGCGATAACACGTTTGGCAAAGATCTCGACATTCATTAGATCGACTGAGCCAATGTCCATTCCCATGGATGATTTAGCTGCACTGATAATCGCCTGAGCTCTTGCACTGTCCATAACAATTTCTTCTAACATTGCCACCTTTTCATCTGTCAATTCCTTTCGATTTTGTATTACTTGGGTCACTTTCGCGAACGTATAATTCTCTGGAACTATCTTTGAAAGTTCTGGGAAGTGATAACTGTACCATTCTCTAAAATTGAAATGCAAAACCAAAGTTATCTTCAAGTCTATTTTTATCTATTCTCGATGTATTCAAGAAGCATACTGTACATACCGCATACGCATGCTGAATGTGTTAATATCCTTGTCCAGTTGATCCAGCAAGGCTATGCTCTGGATGATCATGTTGTCCACTCGATTCACGTTAAATTTAACTTTTGCTCTCGAGTAACCGTGGCCAAGACCCAGCTGTGCAATCACTGAGTTCTCAGGAGTGAAGCCCTTTACCAGATGATGAAAATGATATCTAACTCCCCTCATGATTTCAGGGACAGCATTGACATGGTCGCATTGAATGCCCAAGGTCTCAGTAATATGAGCACCGAGTTTAGGATCTGCGACGCCGAGAACGACTTCCTTCTTGGAGAATCCGCCGAAGGAGGAATCTAGGAAGAGCTTCAGGTCCTGTGTGACAATCCCCTCGGAAATACTGTTGATATTTTCCAGAGCGGACAACGCTGTCTTAAAGGGCGAAAATCCGACGAGAGTTACGATGCTGCGGAAACGTGCGAGATCCGTCACAGACTGTTCCACCTGAGGTAACAGCATTCCAATCTCCTCGAACTCTTTAACGCGGAATATGGCATAACCAGCGGCATGCTCAAATAGAATGAAGAGCTTCGACTGCAATTCAAACAATTAGCATTACGATATAATAATAATATTCTATATAGCAAAATATTGCAATTGTTATTTTACTTTACAATGAATTATAAAACATCTTTAAAATCTACTGTCGTGACGTCCTGCCAATTATGACCATTATCGTTATTTCCATTATTGCACTGTTATTATTATTTTACTTTTAGAGTAAACAAATTGCACGCAATGCAAAGTGGTCTGATTGGAGGTTAACTTCAAGGTTCTTAAGTAATAGATAATTGTCCGTAAAATAACAATGTCCAAATCGTGCAAACAGAGCCTATGTTACGGTCTGAGAAGTATTTTATCTCGAACTCGAATCTAAAAACATTATTAACGCATAAAATTGCACAAACTGCAACGCTTGCGCATCGATTGTTCTAGTCGGCAGAGAAAGTACAAATACTCGAAGTAAGTCTAACTATTGCGATGTAATTAAGAAATCTCTTGCATTTACCATGTTTAAAAGATTTTGTGCTTTTTATTCGATCTACACTACATCAAAAATGACACTCAATGCACGTGAACCATCAACGAAGCACGACTACGCACGACCATGTGCGTTGCAACATTAAGCGGATATGAAGTAGCAGAATAGATGGCGACAGATGACAGCGTTTCCTGTGATTCGAATATAGGGAAATAAAATACAGAAGGAAGTGTTATGGATGGTTCACAATAAGCATAAGATGTAAGCAGCAAAAAAGTTGACCAATCATCGATTATTCTTAAATCATAAGAAAAACAATCAGTTGGTGATTGGTTAATTTACTTCCTGCTTATTGTAGACGACCCTTTATTTTTAATCTTTCTCTAGTTTTGAGAATTAGAAATGTGCTAATGTAAACCAGAAATCATCCTAAATTACCAGAATTATAAATAAATTTATAAATAAATAATAAGAATCAGAAAAAGATTAAAAGCAAGTTATTGTATTTCGCAATTTGCACTGAATTTAATTGCGCGACTGAGAGGCCGCGAATCGAATGTCACGTGTCATCATGACAATAAAGACTATTACACAATGAAAAGCAATAGGAACAGAGAGTAATTTTGCTTGTAATATATTTTTAATCTATTGAAAAGTATGTATCAATTATACGTGTATTGACACATCTTCCGTCTTCCGATAGGTTGAAATCTCGTGCCTGTTTCTATTGTCTCTTGCCTGGTATTGTGCAAGAGCCTTTACATGGACATCGCGGAGGAGAATCGGCACTTTTTAATTTGCCTTTTATCTTTTTCTAATTCATAAAACTAGAAACAGATATAAAGTAAGTTGTAAATCATATCTTCCCAGCACAGAATTGGGGAAAAGAGGCCGCGAATCTTTCATTGATGTTATTAAACCCAATTAATAATGACGTGCAAACGTAGCCCAAGATGAAAGTCAATCTACATGATCTACATTGATAAAAATAGAGACGTAGTATTCACAACGCGCTTATAAAAGATGTTAACGCACTTTTTTGTCACTCTATCTTTATCATTCAGTACACGTAAAACAAGGATAAAATAAATGACAAAAAAAGCGCGTTAACATCTTTATAAACGCGTTCTGAATACGAGCCATAATATTCGTTTCTATCAATATAGATCAATTTCAATCTTGATTCAACTCACTTTTTATCCTATCCTAATTTTAGGAATTAAAAAAAAGGATAAAAAGCAAAAGATAAAATGGAGATTGAAATAAATTTACATAAACAAAAATGAATATTGGACGACGACGCAGCTGCGTCCACCCCTCCCGCCTCCCCCTGGGCCGCGAGAGCGAGAGCGCGAGCGCGCCACGCTGCGCGCGAAAGTTGGCAACGGCGATCGGCGTACTTCTCGCCGTTAGCTTCCGGCCGTGCATCTCTACCATTCTCTACGTACGGCTGGCCAGGTGTCTCGGAGCGTATATCCTTTTACCGCGTCGGGCCTTTAAAGCGGTACGCGGTGTCGGACGCCGTCGCGATTGCCCCTAGTTGCCCCGGTTATGAGATCGCCACGGCGCGGGCGACTCGTCGCACGGATACCGGAACGCCGATCGGCGTGGACGAGTCTCGCGGCCTGACGTCGGGGACGTCCCCTTCCGCTGCTGGCTGGCTGGCGCGAATCACCAAGCGACGACGTCCGTCGGCCCGTGCCACTTGGCGTGCGTCGCCGTCGCGCGTGCGAGAGAGAAAGTCAGGCGAGAACGAGAGAGGGAGAGGGAGTTAGAGTGAGCGTCCGCGGCGCCGATCTTCGCCGACTTTGCGGCGCGGTAAGAACAGTCGAGAAGCAGAGGGGCAGGAGGACGGGAAGAGTTCGCAGGGAACCGTTGCCTTCGCCGTCGTCGTCGCCGTTGCCTTCGCCGTCGTCGTCGCCGTCGCCGTCGCCGTCGAAATGCCACTGTTGCGCAAACAGCCGTTCCAACGGCTTCACGTCTCCTCGGACTTCAGAGACGACGACGAGGTCTACCACTGCGAGGTTACCAACGAGATATTCAAGAACTACAAGTGAGTGGATCGCTGGACGCCGAGCGGCGGACAAAACGGCTGGCCCGACCCGAATCGTCCTGGCGGGATTGTCGCTGTGCGGCGATCGCGCGCATTGTTTGCGTAAAGCGCGATCGCGTGTTTATTCGGACGGGCTCTGCTACCGCGCGAATACGATACCATGTACCGCCCCGAGTCCGCTGACGTGCATGAGCGTGCACTGCGAAATGCTTGTTTCTATCACGATATAGATTAACTTTAATCTCTGTTTAACTTTTTATCTTTTTCTGGTTCTAAGAATTGGAAGAAGCGGTAAGTTAAACTGAGATTAAACGTAATCAAATCATTAATAGGAATGGACAGTACGCTTGTCACGAGATTATAGAGAGGAAGTTTGTCTCGAGGCTTGCTCAGAAAGTCCGTTTGCACCACCACATGACGCATGTCACGTGCTACCATGACAGCGTAACTTTAATCTTGATTTAGCTTACTTTTTTTTATATATGTCCATTTATATCAGTGCAGATTAACTTTAATCTTGGTTTAATCTACTTTTTATATTTTTTCTAATTAGATGTATTGACACAAAGAAAGTTAAACCAAGGTTAAAGTTATTTATAATGATAGAAATGGACATACATCTTAAAACTAGAGAAAGATAAAAAGTGAACATGAGATTAACATGATCTGTGTTGGTAGAAACAGGACGAGTTGGTAGAAGAGGTCTGTTTATTTTTGCAGAGCTTCTGTAATAGTGCACACTATGGTAGTACAAAGTTAGAATGAAAGCAAATATATTTGTTTCACTCTGACTTTGTGCTCTGGTTCAGAAATCCCTTGAAAAAAATGAACAAACCTAAAGGCAACTTTGGTCAAATCAACTACACGCATAATTCCATTAGCAGATGTGATTAAACGGATTATGCGGTTTGATGTACTATGTATTTGAAATATTATGTATGTTTTCTATTACAGTGAATTTTGCGAGCGGATTATCTTATGCAACTCTCTTATATGGTCATGCAGCATCACAGGTAAGACTAATATGACATTCGAGGAAGCTTTACAATGCGAAGAAAATGCAAAGAGGAGCTTGAAGGAATTTCCAATGGAGGTATAGTATAATTTTATATAATCTCACGACTCAACATTAATATGTATATCCTTGTAAAACATTCTATATTTTTTTAGCTGCGAATCCCTATACTGTATCTTGCTAGTAAAACAAATAGGTCTTCTTTCAACGAGATGATTGAAGACGTTTACCAGTTCGCAAGAGATCGCTTTTTTGTAGGAGAAATGGTAGAAGCTAGTTTTACAGAGGACGCTTGGTGTAATTGCCATGTTCTTCAAGTTATCATACCTACGGAACAGCAAATCAAGGCATATATGAATGAAAATGGCAGGTAACGAAATTGAAATCTATTCAGCTGTTTTATTAGCCTTTTTTATTAGTTTTTTTATTTTGCTTTAATTTGTCCCTTTGTTTCAGAAGTTTGCAAGAACATTATTATCATCCACCGGCAAAGTTATTTCGTTACGAGGTAGAGCAATTAGATTCTGGAGATTCTGATGTCAGTGAGATTATGATAGTAGAAGCATCTCAGGTTAGAAGACGAAAGCAGCATTACAGTAGAGATCGTAATAAGATATTTCTTCGTCAACTGTGTGAACAAAATGATAGCGGTATATGGGTTGTCAAGGTTAATATAGAATCATTAATACAAAATTATAAACATTTCAAGATACCTGTGTGCTCTTGTAACATTATTTTTTGTTTTGTTATATAGGAAAGCGTTTTGGAAAAATACGGGATTAATAAAGTACGTTTTGATACTATATTTGCCGGAACACTTCCAGATTTTACGGTACGTGTAAAAAAGTCTGTCAAGCAAAAGCAAGAATCCATGGATAAATTTCTCACCTCAAGTGTATCGAAACAAAAAACACTCGATCCTCTGAAAAAAGTGAATGATACCGGCGTAGTGAAAAAATATCGAAAACCGAGGTAAAAATTGATAAAATTTTATTAAAAGATATTTAATATATATTTTATAATATCTGCAAAATATTTTATTATTAGAATGAATGGTAAATTCAAAGAGGAACTTAAAGCAAAAGCTTTGGAGGAGAAAGCGAAACGTAAAGAAGAAAGGGCGTTAAAAAGCGAGCGTAAAAAGGAGAAGAAACAAATGCTGGCAGCTTTAGCTGCATATATGAAACAATGGAACAAGCCGAGAGAAGATCTCGAGTGTGAAGATCTTAGTCCTATTCCTGAACCTACTGTTGTTAAGTGCAACATACCAAACGACAAGTTCGGAGATTTCGTTATGATATCGGAATTCCTTGAATTTTTCAATGAAGAATTAGAGGTGTCTGTATATTTTCCGGGAGGTTTTAATTTGGAATTATTGGAGAAGGCATTGTTGCCCAAGGAAGCATCCGGCCCTTGGAGCGATCTTTTACAACTATTATTGTCAAATATATTCAAGTACCAAGCGGGAGAAGACAATGAAATTGATGCGCAAGCATCCACTTTGTTGGACGACATTAGTGCTTATGAAGATCCATCATCAATGGCAAAAACAATTAAGCTCGCTACGTTGGCTTCTAGATGGTGCCCAACTTATCAGGGATGCAAATTATCAGAACTCACGTTGGATCATGTGACCCTCAGCGAGATTTTGAGACAACATTTATTAAGCTCCGGAGGACGTATAAGCGAAGCTGCTTCAAAATGGCGATATTCTCAAAAGGGTATGCATGATCCATCATTTTAATATTAATGTTATATAGTAATATACTTTATATAAAAATATATTTGTTGTAGGCGGCTATACAAATTTTGATGAACCAGCGCTTCTTTTGAGGCTAAATGAAAGCTATCTTTTACGATTATTGGGCCATCGAAATGTCTGCGAACTTGATTTAGACGACAAAATAAAAATCGTTACATGTCTGATCAATCAGTTGCTTATATTCGCATCGATACGTGATGCAATTGAGGAGCGATACGATAAATTACATCAAGCGAAAAGAGAATTAAAATTGTTTTTACTTGCTGAACAGAAAAAGGAAAAGGAAGAAAAAGAAAAGATGCGAGAACGCGAGAAAGAAGGGAAACTTGAAGAAGAAGAGCCAAAACCGAAAAAGATCACTCGTGGTAACTACGAAGAAGAAAAGAAAAAGGAAGAATATGAAAATAAACTAAAGGAACTGCAACAAGCGTCAAGGGATGACAAAATGATGATTTATTTAGGTGCAGATAGAGCTCATCGAAGATATTGGAGATTTATATCTATACCAGGTACGTTTCTATATTTTATTTCTATAAAATGTTAAAACAAAATGAAACTCAGTGTTTTATATTTTTTTTAAATTATATACAAAATTTCTGACAAAAGTTTAGATCTTTAATAAAAAATTTTTTACTTCCTATTGTTAATTATTTTCAATCTTATTGTAGGATTATTTGTCGAAAATGATGAACGTTGGCCTGGAAACTGTCTTTCCGAGGGTACCCCACATCATCCGGAGTTGCAAGACAAAGAAGCAACTTATGCATATTTAAAAAATAAATTTGAGGACGAATTTAGTGATAAAGAAAATAGTTTTAAAAAATCAAAGAAATCACCCAAAAAGATTTTATCCTTGGATAAAAATGGTGTCAAAACGCCACGAAAAGAATCAAACCCACGAAAGGAATTTAAACAGGATCTTACCAACATCAAAAGAAGCTTAGTATTATGTACAGGAGACAAAGATTGTCCTGTTCATTGCAAGAGATCCCCGATCAAGTGGAGCTTTTACGGGAATCAAGAGGACATTCAAGCGCTAATAGATAGTTTAAGCACAAGAGGTATCAGGGAGAGCGACCTTAGAAATAATCTTATACAGGAGATGGATAATTTGCTCCTCGTTATCGATGAATGTCCTAAACATAAACTAAATTCTGAAGTTGTAAGTATATTTTTATATGGTTTATAAAATATTTTTAATGTAAGTATATTTTTATATGGTTTATATTATGCTACCTTTGTACAAATATTATAGTTATGCGCAGTTAAAGGATGAAAAGTAATTGGATTTGTGCGTAGTTTTCAGACTCCAGTAAAGGACAAATTAATAAAGTTAAGAAGAATAAATATGAAAACGCAAACTTGAATTTTCCTCCTGATATGTCGATCGACGATGTAATGGAATTGACTTTGAGAGATCACATTTTGGACTTTGAAGACAAGATCAACGCTGGTTGTCTGGGATGCCTTAAGATTATCGATCGTACCGTTTGGAGGAACGCGATCAACCAGAGGAGTTACGATAAACAGTGTGACAAGTTGATATGTGCCGGTGGTGAGATAGACATAGATACACCGCCTAATGCTTTGATAGATAAGATAAAGAACGAGTCTAAACATAGTAGACCCGGTACTCCCGATTCCGAGGTTGGAAGTATTAGCATAAAGACTTATAAGGATCCAGGAATATATTTAGGTTTACCCGGTGATGATGAAATGGTGCCCGATCAAAGGCAACAAGCGGCAATCAAACAGATGGCTTGTGCCATTTTGCAATTGTCCCATGCTATAGAACAGAGGTACTTACAGAGACCATTGGGGCCTGATCAAAAGGACAAGAAGTGGTCGGGCGAAGAGGCTCGAGAGAGATGGGAACAATCGTTACTAGCATCTACGAACTGGTCTCAATTGTTCGTTCACTTAAGTACCTTGCACAATAGCGTCGCGTGGGACAGAAGCGCGTTAAACGCTCAGTGTCGTATATGTCGAAGGCGTAGGGATGCGGAGAATATGTTGCTTTGCGACGGATGCAACAGGGGACATCATCTCTATTGTCTGAAACCGAAACTTAATGTAATTTAATAATTTCTTACACTGGCACTGCCACAATAATAATCGACTGAATTGTTATTTCGTTACTTTCTATGTACAGGCTGTACCACCAGGAGATTGGTTTTGTACAGCGTGCAGACCACCGGAGATAAAACTCAAAGAGAAATCTCAAAAGCGAAAGAGATTTGAAGATGAGATCGAGGAGGACACAATATTGACCAAAGAGACACGACACAATCGCGCGAAGCGCCTAGTACACAGCGACGATGAAGGTGACCAAGAAGACGATGAAGACGACGAGGAAAGCGAGGAAGATCAGTAAGTAATCTTCTACATAAACGTAAAAATTTGTTATTTTAAATTGTATTGTTAATATTTAACTTTTTTCTCATTGTTTCAGAAACATACGATTAGAGTGCGCCTCATGTAAAAACGGTGGGAAGCTTGTTTCTTGCGACACATGTCCGAATCATTATCACTTAGAATGTGTGGAACCGCCATTGTTGAGGGCTCCTAGAGGAAGATGGTCTTGTACGAAATGCAAGGATAAAAGAAGAAACGCAACAAAAGGTAACCGGAGAAATAATAAAGGAATATGGACAAAAATGTCTTATTCTTTTTGTTATAATGCAAGAAAAAAAATATTTCCGCGTTTAATGTAGAGGTATAGACAAATAAGAATATTACAAAGAAGTTTCTTAGCGTTAAAATTATGTTGATAGTGAGGGGGCGTGAAAGGGAAAGAGACAAGGAGAGGTTGTGCGCGGCAGCAGCACGCTCTCGCATCCATGGCTTTGCCAAGAGCCTCCTCACTACAGAATCTACAGACTGGGACGGTCTGTATTGTATTCCCTTTTTTTTTCGTGTGTGTATATCTCTGTGCGTAGCAATCACCATGGTCAGTCTTTTTTTTTTCTCCTTTTTTGTTTTGAAAGCACGCTACGTTAAAAGAGTACATTCATCATCGGGGGTCTGTTCATTATTAATATCTAAATATAGTTTTTATAATTTTTATTTTGGAGTACAAATCTAATCAGATAATTATTTATTATAAATCTAATAAATTATTTTCAATTTTAACAAATCTGAATTTTACAATGTCGACTTTTTTATTAAAATATATAAATCTTATAGAATAACAGTTTTATAGTGAAATATATAAAATCAAGTAATTGAAATAAAATATGGCATTATAAATGCACACGCACACACACATAGAATTCTTGTTTTAACTTCTGAGCAAAATGACTCATTATGAACAGATCCTAACATAGCATTACATCCCTGTCATGTAAATGCTTGATACATCTTATCATCTTGGCAATAAAATTCGTAAGCTATTGCTAACCCATGTGTATATCACATGAACATCACATCGATAGAGTTTTAGTTTTTAGTAAAGACTTTATTAAACTCTAAATTGAGGTGACAAAATCTAATACGGAAATTTTTTTTATGTACAGATAGTGCATCGGATGACACTGAACCAAGACAAACGCGGCGTGCAACGAAAAGAGCCGCCGAAATTGAACACGGAGACAAGAATTCAGTTAGGGGATGTATGGCTAAGTTGCAAGAATTATTGACTGAAATCAAGCATCACAGAGATTCGTGGCCGTTTCTGTCGCCCGTTACGAAGGATGAGGTTCCAGATTATCACGATATCATCTCTGATCCGATGGACTTTGGAACTATCAAGTACAAACTTGGTAATGGCGATTACAAGACAGTAGATAAATTCTTCGGCGATTGTCAACTGGTCTTTGACAATTGCGGATTGTATAACAAAGAACATAGTTCTGTATACAAGTAAGTATCGATATTATCATTGTCTATTTTACACAAGTTCGGATGCCAGAGATTACAATGCTACATAGATAAATTTATTAATGTTTATTAATATATGTTGATTAATATATAGTATTCATTTATGTATTTCCCATCTATATTATTAATATTAATTATACACATATATTGATTTTAATTAACATCATTAATAACAAAATTAATTGACATTTTTATCATTCTTTGTATCATTTATGCTAATTTTATTCAATAGATAAATTGTTAATGTAATTATTAGGTGTGATTTGGATTAGGTCGATAGAACCACAAATCTAACAAAATGTAGCAAGTAGAAATATAAGATTATTTACATTATTTGATAAGATAATAATATTACATAAAAGACTAACGTATACATAGTAAAAAATTAAATGTGATTAACTATTTTATAATTGTTTCATGGAAAGATTCGACTTTTCTTACATCTTTTTACAAAATTTACAAATGTATTAATTCATCCATAACTTTTAATACAATTAATAGACCTCACTGTTGTTGATGTAAATAATCTTTGGCCTCCGAACCAGTTGAGGAATGCGCGTATAAGGAGCGAGGCTATGTCTTGTTAAAAATAGTTACGTTTATAGTGCAGGTATGCGATTACGCAAGTTCTTCGAAAAACGCTGCAAAGAATTAGGCTTGAATTTTGACGAGACACTTTTCCAAGAGGAACCTAAAATTAAGAGGACAAGATTGGACAGCGAAGACGTCAAAGAAAACGGTGCGTCGGAAAGTGAGGACGACGAAAGTGAAGCGCAGAAAAGAAGATAGAATGTGAAAAAGATTAGATCTATACATACATACGTATATATATATATATAT
>JAJVSH010000301.1:0-10902 GCA_021460005.1 Tetramorium alpestre
AGATTTATTTGATTTATCATTTTTATTTTTCCAGATCCTGTTGCGAGACGACGATCTGAATCTTTTGTTCGCGCAAAATCTAGACTTCGACGGACTTCGCGGCCAATTAACCTCCAACGCAGCAATTCTTCGCTCCAAATCCGCAAAATTTGAATTTAACTCGGAAGAAGTGACAACAGTCGCTACTTAAAGTCCGGAATCGCGATCAATAATTTTATCGGCTAACTCAGCGAGTTTCGATAACGGGCATTCATCTACCACCGCTAAAGGAGCTTGTACTTTCTGAGGTAATCTTTGTAACCAAACGGAATGTAAAATATTTTCAGATATAGTTCCACCAGCTAATTGTTTAAGTTCACGAAGCAATTCCGACGGTTTCTTATCGTTTAATTCGATACCGGCTAATAATTGACGAAGCCGCTTTTCTTCCGAATCCGTGAAACGATTAATAAGCATGTCTTTTAAACATTTATATTTGTCTTTATCAGGCGGATTCTCAATAANCTCTGACACGGAAACGAGAGCTTTCTCATCGAGATGACGAATTACGAAGCTGTATTTAACTTCATCCGAACGGATTCGATAAACTAAAAATTCACTCTCAATTTGAGCAAATCAGAGCTTCGGTTGCTTATGCCAAAAGGTAGGCAATTTTAAAAGTCGAAACTCGTTCGAATGAACTTCACGGATATCACCTGAATGTCCGGAATCATCGCCGACGGATAAAAGAGTCCTGCTCACGTCCGTGCGTTGCTCTTGCAGATTCTCCGGAAAAGAAGCTGAAGCTCCTGGCGATTGGACTGGAGAACGATCGACAGGCATCGTAATGGAGAGTCTCTTCAAGAAATTCAGCAGAATCCAACAGACTGCAACCACGCACTGAATTTATACTTTGCGAGGCAACACAATTTGTAGATCACGTCGGGGTCACCAATTGTGGTAGTTTCGCAGTAACTTTAGGAGACTTTTCGAATAAATAATAAAATATCTTTATTTCACAAAATATGTCTTGTCAATACAACGGTTGATAAATGAATGCGAGGATGAATTGAATATTTACAATAACAAAAAATTAAAAGTTTAATCGATAATAAAGAACGTGAACTAGTTGATATAACAAAAGTTGGTAACAGAAAAGAAACTAGAAAGGTAACTGCTGGCACAGGGTTGCCACACCAGTAAGAAAAAGTATTTAATAATTTTAAAAGTTATTAACATTTTGAATCGAAAATTTTTTTACATATACCTGAAACCTTCTACTAAAAGATTTTATGATAGTTGCATCAAAAGTTAAATCTTAACATATTGAAAAAAATTGCTTAAATTCCGTTAGGATCACAGATATTTGTACCATTGAAAAAAGCCTGGGGTCTAATGGACCTCACGTGTCATTTAAGGGTTAACCAAGATCATCTTAAGAACAAACTTGAGATTCGACTATGAAAATCTTCCTAGAATAGATTTAAAACATTCTTAGATTTAAAACGTTGCTAATTTTCAATTATATACCTCCTTTTAATAAAAATTTTAATAAACAATTTAATTTCTCTTGTACATTCCAATAATATTATATTATTTTAATATTATTACCTAAGCCCGATATATACATAAAAGTATTTTTCCATTTGGCCATAAATGCATTATAAATATGTATTAAGTTTCATTATACATCTTTGTATGAGAAATTCGTAAGATTTTATTTATATATGTGTGTGTGCAACGATACTAGAAACACTATTTTTTACTTCAAAGGTACCGAGGATATTTCTCTTCAAGTCCTTTCTACTTTTTTTCTTTAGAATCTTTCTTCAGAACCTTTATGAGTTTGCGAAAGAATTCTGGTCCGTCCCAGAATCCTCTATAAAAAAAAAGATTATGTAATAATACAAAGATTTAACATAAATTCTCATATGCGATGTATCATTGTCCATTTAAATTTTTATCTCAACATCAGGCGCTAATATATAAACGGAATATATATTTCTTCAGCAAAAACATAGCGTACAATTCTTTGCCTTAATCCACCGGGAATGTTTCCTTAGGTTGCAAGTTATAGTCAAATTCTGCCAGGATACATTTACCATAACTGGTGACTAATGGGCATGACGCGTAACCGTCATAGACCGTCGTCATTGGTTTGCTAGCCAAATCATCCAATATATTCCGATACAACACTTTTCCCTGCGCGGCTGCGTAACGTTGTATAAATCATATTTTATGATTTATTAAATTTAGAGGATAAATTTTCTTAATCTTTTCTTACCTACTGCAGCCATTGTTTTGGAATTCGGTGTGTCTGTGCAGTCGCCTATGCCAAATATGTTCGAATATTTTGTGTGCCGCAGCGTTTTGGGATCGACGGAGAGAAATCCAGCTTCGTTGGTCAACGCTGTTCCTTCAAATTCCTATAGGTGGTCCCATTGGTGGCGTTATGTGAAGAAGAGTGTACTGATACAACGAAAATATTAATAATTTATACTTATCCGTAATAATATTTGCTCTATTTTTTATCTCACGATCAGATGATACCTCTTGTACTACTGTCTCTCCCGGCGAGTTTAGTTTCTCAAACGTGGCTTGTCTCTTGCTCGGATCTATCTTCACCAGATTCGTTTGAAGGTTGACGGCGATGTCTCTCTGCTTACAAACGTCCCAGAGGCTGTCGACGTATTTGTTAACTCCGAATATAACCGGCAATGCCGTGTTGTATACGACGTCGATTTCGTAATTTATGTTTTAAAATAAACATTATCAATTAACTAAAGAGTCTTCTTGTAAGCTAACACACATCAATTGTAAAGTTATACTTTGCGAAAGTGATCCTCGATGATATAGGCGATTTTTTGCGGTGCGCCTAGACATTTGACTGGAGAATTCGGAAACGTGAATATCGCGGTACCCGGCGCGGTGTTTTTTATTTTCTGATAAACCTGCGACACAGTGTCAGTCCCGTAAATGGAACAGACTTGCGCGTCAGAATCGTATAGGCTGTCGGTCAGACCTGGAATCTGTGTGAGAAATACTTTAGTAAGATATTTGGATTGTAAAAATTCAGTTTCAATGGGCACTATATAATACCACTCACTTTGTCCCAGTTCAATTGCAAGCCGAGTGCCACGATCATAATGTCATATTCTATAGTATCCCCATGATGCGTTGACACTTTGTTAACATCTGGCTGAAACCCGACGACAGAAGCTTTCAGCCATTTCGCTTTCTTTGGCAAAACCTCTTTCATGTACTTCCACGACGAGGCGTAAGGACTGATATCACCGCCAATCAAAGTGAACAAGGGTTGATAATAATGCACCTAGAAAAATTGAAAGAATTTATTGTCAATGGAGAAACCGCATACATCGCCGTATACATTTCTATTTATTACTCACATCGCTGGGTTCCAGCACGATAATTTGGTTCTTATCGTTTAGCTTCTTTGATAGTTTCGCGGCCATCGAGCACCCAGCTGTGCCGCCTCCCACCACTAGGATTTTGCAGCTAATGCAATGAATTGCAAATACGTTAGATACATGTACATAACAAGCGACAAAACTTTTTCTTATTTAAATACTCACGAATGATGAGTCTGCCTGCATTCGCTTCTAAGCGACATGCATTTTGATAGCGACACTTGATTGCGAGATAATAGTAGACGAGACATGATGTATTCAAAAGTCAAAATCTGACTCTGCGTAGCAGATAATAAATTTGGCTCGAGTACCTGTGAAAAAAAGGTCAATTACATCAATCTGCCATTGCAAGGTCAACGATGCTCCGACGCACCGACGCTCGTTGGAGTAAAGTAAGACGATATGGACTCCGGATTGGTACAAAATATTATGCGGTGCGATAAAAAAAATGTCATTAACAACTGCGGGTCGATATCGCGTATCAACTAAGCGAAACATCTGTGTCTTGTTTACACACGGTTGGCTCTTGGAAAAACTGGCTCTAAGTTAATCTCCCATATCCGGCCGAGTCCGTCACCCGCCTCCATCTCGCAATATCGCGTGCCACTCGAGGAAAAAAAAGCTGAACGAAAATCACGGCTTCGGAAAGATCGCGGCGTCCACATTGCAATCCCCTACGTATATAATGTTTGGTGATGATGAATGACAAAAACTGCTGCGTCCTTGAGGCAACTTTCTCATGGAGATGGACTCATTTTTAGTCCATTCATTCAATTTATTCTATTAATCAATTCAATAAATCAAACAAGTCGAGAACTGTTCAGAAATCGCATTCAGATGTTACAGTACATTCGGCGCGTCGAACAGTTTGTCACCCGAGTCGGTTTCGGAGCTGTTTGAGTCGGAGTCCAGTAATAAGATTTCGTCGTCGGAAATGTTGCTAGAATAGAATAATAACGCCTCGTCGTTTAGGCTTTCTTCGCATTGTTTGTCGGCACTAATCGACGAGATATGTCTCAAAAGAACGATTGGTGTCTGGTGATGGAATTCTAAATCCTTCGTGCGAGTCTAGTTTATCTCGCTCGCCAATTTTAGATAAACGGTTTCAGATAAACAAACATCCGCCGTTTTCGGACTGTTTTGTTTATTAGAGGTCTCAGGCACTTCTTTTATAGTTGGGTTTCGAGAGGGTCTTGTTTCAAATATTTCGTCGTTTGTATCATCTCTGTCTATGGTAAGTATAGGCGCTTGTTTAGGTTCCAGCTCGATGTTTATGTTGGAGAGGCAATAGGGGACGCGTTGTCGGGTTTTGTGATAGCGCGTCCGCGTTACAGTTGCTTTTTCTGGCCTTACACCGTGTATTCGTACTGCGCTAGCTTGAGACGTATTAAGCGCGATGTGGGATCCTTAATATTGTGCAGCCACACGAGAGGCTTGTGGTCTGTGACAAATGTGAATTTATTACGGTACAAGTATGGGTGAAAATAATGCACACAGTAAACTATGGCTAAAAGTTAGTTTTGTAAAGTCGGGGTGCTGTAGCAGGGGTTCCATACATATATATAACTCGTCCCGAAGAGTTGTAAAGGCATTTTCTTGGGCCTCCTGCCAGACGAATGGCTCATCTTTTTTTAGAAGTGTCGTGAGAGGTTTTGCAGTCTTACAGAAAAATTGGCGGTAGTATCCTGTTAAGCCCAGGAATTGTTTTATGTTTTTAGCGTTCCTGGGTCTTGGAAAATTCGATACTGCCTCGACTTTTTTAGAGTCTGGTTTCACCCCTTCTTGATTTATGATATAGCTCAGATAGGAGACATCCTTTTGTAGAAACTCACATTTGTCTGCTTGGAGCCGGAGATTTGCCGCGCGTAATCGTTCAGCTAATTTATTAAATTTCATCTCGTGTTCCCGCAGCGAACTTGCGTAGATCACAATATCGTCGAGATAGACGAATAATGAGGTACCCTATAAACCTCTCAGGACCCGATCCATGAGTTGTTAAAACGTCGTAGGGGCATTCTTGAGGCTTTGGTATCCTCTTCAATTCATAATGCCCGAAAGGTATGGAGACCGTCGTTTTCTGTGCGTCCGGTTCGTGCATTGGAGTCTGGTGGAATCCTGAGGCTAAGTCAAAGATGCTGAAATATTTAGCGCTGCCTAGCTGGTCTAATATATCTGTTATGGAGAGCAGATACGCGTCGTCGAAAGTTTTTTCGTTCAACGCGAGGAAATCTATCACGAACCTCCAACGCTTATTGCCTTTCGAGTCTGGTTTCTTGGGAACGATCCACAAAGGCGAATTGTATGATGACGCGGATGTTTTAATTATGTCATTTTTTAGTATTTCGTTAACTTGTCGGTCTATTTCGTCTTTGTGGATCGGTGGAAAGTGATATTGCTTTGTGTTTATAGATTAGCTGTTTGTTGTAGTAATCTTATAACTAATTACGTTTGTATAACTCATATTTTCATTGGATAGTTGAAATAAGTCTTTATTTCTGTTTATAAGCTTCATAACGTGCTCCGTTTCTTCGAGATTTAAGTGGCCTTAAGATTTAGGAACCCCCTCTCTCCCCCCTTCATTTCAAGCTTGAGGATTGGAGGACTGTTGTGCGACTAATGCTCCCGAATTCTGAGATGGCCACTTTAGATCTCGACCCATGCAAATAACATTATCCTGTCTGGGATCAGCTAATACCCTACGCCAGCTGCAAAAATCTTCTCGAAGGAAGACGCATGTTCAATGAAAAAGAATTTTTAATCTGAAGTGTTAAGAACTTCTCTCGCGTTTTTGTACGGGCTGTACATCGATTGAATTTTTCGGGATCCTTTTCTTGCTAACAATGGGGCCCTCTCTGATAATGATCTATTGCTTGTAACTTTACTGTCGGTACGATTAGTTCGCGATCTACGTCGCCAGTATTAATGACTTTGGTTACGCCTTCTGTTTATAAGCTTCATAACGTGCTCCGTTTCTTCGAGATTTAAGTGGCCTGATGTACCATCACGGTTCGTTACGACCGCCTCTTCGAAGTAGATCTCGCAAACATTGAGACGTGAGACATATCTGATTTTAATCTCTGGATTTTTTTACCCTGAAGTAAAATGTGGCGGATGATCTCGCGGGTACTACCATAGTTTCGCGAGATGTGAAAGGGATGCGCTTTCCGCGCAATTCCACATATTTTTCTGATAAATTGATATCGGACGCGTCGTGCAGGAAGTCAAATTCTAAGATGCCTTCCTGTGCGATTAGGAAATTGTTCGGCACTATATATGCAGAGAAATTGGGTGGCCGAATAATCTGATCTCAACCAATCCGAGAGTTTCGACTTTGTCGTTAGTTATACCGCTAAGATATAACGGATCGTTATATTTGATTGGTGTATCTGGATGAAGACTGCGTTTTTTTATTATATTGGGTACCGCGCCTGTGTCCATCATGAAATTAGTGTCTTGCAATAGGGCGATTGCAGAAATGATGGGTGCGTGTGAGAATTCAGTCGGATTCATTACGGCGATTCGGGCTCCGCCCGTGTTCTGCATTCATTGGGTTTACCGAACGCGTTTTTCGATCGTCCGTGCGGGTCGCGTCCGGATGTCCCAACGGACCGCGGGAATTTCCCGACTCCTCTTTTCTAGAATTGTTATATTGCCGTTTTCAGCATTCGTGTATTTCGTGTCCTGAATTCTTACAATAACGACAGTATTTTTCGTTATTTCTGCGTTCACGAACTGTCTTCCGCAGTTCTTTGACCTTGTCTCGCTCCACCAAATCTGTGATCACGTTCCTCACTTCATAGTCACGGCGTCTTTCAACGGCCGGGGGCCAATTATACTGGTAATTATTATTGCTAAAACTTGAACTAATTCCTACGGGTCGGAGTAAAAGGCGTCCGTGGAGATGTGCGATTGTCGCGCGGGTAGTAATTTAATATCATTTGCAATTATCATTTGCAATTGTCAATATTTATAAATAATATGTATATATTTTACGATATATTATATAACATTTATAATTTAATAAAAAATAAATAAATAAATAAATAACGGGACTTGAACCCGGATCGGGAGCGTACGAATCACTGCTACTCGCCGTTGTTCCACGCCGTTCGCTATGAAAATTACCTTAACGTCTCTAAATAAATAAATAAATAACGGGACTTGAACCCGGATCGGGAGCGTACGAATCACTGCTACTCGCCGTTGCTCCACGCCGTTCGCTATGAAAATTACCTTAACGTCTCGGGTTTTCTGGCACTCGTAAATTTTCAATTTAATTTTCTTGTAAATTAAAGCCCGTCGCAACTTTTCCACTTACTAACGTATACAGGGAGACATCCTCTACAATATATGTAAAGATAAAAAAGAATCCGTTATTATCAGGGTTGATGGTCCCCTTGTAAGTTTTACTGCACTGGAATAAAAAACAGCGTCGATAACACTAGTTCTGCAATAATGAACGCTTTAGTGTTTGAACTAGTACAGCTAATTCAGGAATGAAAAACAAACCTAATGTAATATTACTTTCTGGAGCCTACGATCATGCAGCGACACGTGTTGTTAGGCGCCGCGCAAATGGCTGGAACCACGTGGTCGCTGTTCTATTTCATGCATTATTTCATTTATCTCACACGGAGGATAGCTAAGATACCTTCTTAATTGTTTTTAACATAAGAGTATAATTATTATCTTGCGCACTTACTTTGGAGCGTAGATATTCGATCGACGTCACTCTTACGCGTAGATTAGGCGGCGGCCACGTGGTCATTCGAATACGAAATAGTAGTCTTGCAGCTTACTTTTGCAGTTGAACACCGTCGCATTTGAATTCGATGTGCCTCGTTGGATTTAGAATTAGATTTCTTGCCGTGTAGGACCAAGAGAATGGATTTCCTCGACGACGCTTGAAGATGTAGAAGCTACGTGGTAATGAGAAGAGATTTGGATGCGTAAGACGAAACAATTCGAGTTGAGAATAAAAGAAATGGATATTGAAATGGAAGTAATGAAACACTGACTCTAGGTTAATATAAAAAGTAAACTATATTCAATAAAGTTATAACTAATTTACACTGGCTATATGTACTAAGTTAAAACTAGAAATTAGAGGACTCTTCACGAGGGATGACCGTTCTGTACGACTGCATGAAAGAGACAGAGCCCGACGCCAGACTTCAGAGTTGCCGTTCGGCAGACGTTTGCAGTAAGCTAGCAGCGGTGCTGGGGATAGCTGCCAGCGCATACACCGAAGCAACGAGCTTATCCGTATACGCTCAACGCTCGGCTAGCTTCGCACAATAGACGAGAACAGTGGGGTCAAATCAAAACTCGTTTATTTTACTTTTGCTATTTTGTGGAAAATTAAAAAAACATTTTTTTTTGGTTTTGCAGTTCACAAAGTTTTTAGGTTTTATATTTAATGATTTGAGCATTTTGCACCTTCCATTAAAAGGATTTATTAATAATTTGTACAATTTTCCTGTTATAATACTTTTCTTTATGGAAAAGAAAAGTTTTGATTTGAATGGCTGGAATAACTGACTTTTGACCTGGACATATGAGGAATAAAATAGTTTTGAAAAAATACAAGTACGTTAACAGTATTAACGTACAAAAATTAATATTTATTATGTAAGTCTTACAATAAAAAATTTTTTTTAACAAAATATATAAATAAATTTAAATTAACAATATTATAAAGTTGCTTCAAAACAGAAATGTCATTTAGAAAAATTATAATTTAATATCAAAATAAAGCCCTTGAATTTATTGAAAAAACATGAATTACAAAAACATGAATTAATTATAAAAGAAACAAATTAAATTCTAAGATTCTTACAGTCCTCTTTTAATTTGTATAGAATTAATGGCATTAATTTAATGTTGACGATAGAAACAAAAAAAATTATGACAGTAATTCTACCTTTTTATTTTATCATGTGCTTTCGCATTTTGAACTAGACGAATTCTTTTTTCACCTTTTCCTAAGGTTACCTTCCGAATGAATTCCTCGCTATCCATTTGTACCGGGCAATCGATCAAATTGAATAGTCAGGAGCACGTGAACAAAAAGGAGATAAGTACGTGTACTTTGACAGTCAAAGCTCTAAACTTATAGGTATGTGTCTTCTCTTTGTATACGTGCCTCCCTCCACTACTCGATTTGTTTGGTTGCCCGTTTCTCGGTTGAAAGCTCTGCCTCAAATACATATAGTTCGATTCAAAATATAGTTTAGTTTTTTTAACGTTATTTTATTTTGTTTGAAACATTAGTTTGACCGTTACCCTTGTTTCTTTTAACAGCAGTCTCCTCTTTTTCTACTTATTTTAGAGATAAAAAATAAAAAATTTTAAATAAAGAAAAATAAAAAATCTAATTTTTTCACAATATATTACTTTGTACAAAAATTTTTTATTAATTACTATTATTAATTACTTTGTAAAAATTTAATAAATATGTTACGTCCAGACCCTGGAGATTTTCTTTTTCTTTTCGGGAGATCGGGAAGCGAAGGAAAGACTTCCCGAGGATAATGGAAAGGAGGGGATGGAAGGACGTAACGGACTCCCTTTTGTTACCTTGCCCGTTTATGCGGGCGAGCCGAGGACACGTTTAAAGAGCTCCGAATTTGGGTCAACGTCTGCGACAGACGCTATGACTCCAAATGCAGAACAACGCGCTCGGCGGTCCTTTTTTTAGGTAAGAGAATTCAATCTCTTTTACCTGGGATAGGACCTAGTGCGACTCTTAACGGGACGGGACGGGACAAGATCGAGGGTTCTAAAATAAAAGAAACACTCGGGTTTGTTAGATAAACTAATACATTATTTATCAAATGACAAAATTAGGCGATACATTAAAATTACAAATTAATATAAAAATAAGTATAACTAAGTATGAGCTGATTTACTATTGCCCATAGTATGTGGATTAATTTTATGTGAAAAATCTTATATAAAGCAAAATGCATGGTTATTTATAGAAATAAACAGGAAGTTAAGTAGAAAGAATTTTATTTCTATGAACATAAGAATTTTATTACAGGACACCAAATACGAGTAATACATCAGTTAGTTAACTATTCTTATTCAAAATACGCGTGTGTGTGCATGTGCGTGTGTGTGTGTGTGTGTGTGTGTGTGTGTGTGTGTGTGTGTGTGTGTGAGTATACGTGTAGAGCGGGCGTGCTACGGTTATAGGACTTCGTGGAGGGCAACTGTGGAAGGGGGAAATAGATGGTAAAAGTGGGAGACTGGGACTAAGCGAGGATTAGTATCTAAAGAGAAGAAAACAGGAATGATTTGGTCGGGAGGGGAACCTTGGATGATTTCCCGGAGGATATCGGGATCGACGGGATCCGGAGTCAGAGCTATGGGATGTGGGGGAAGAGGACCGGAACATTCCGGGAAGGAGAGCAGTGAGTTGGCAAATTCCTTCTCAGACAACCGTCGAACCCTGAGAGGGGGAAGAAGGACTTCTTCTACAAACTCCACG
>JAJVSH010000301.1:33946-48654 GCA_021460005.1 Tetramorium alpestre
AGTTTTACAAGTGTCTGGTGGTGCGGGGTTCCAAAAAGTGTTCCCACCTTCTATGTCAATGCAATGCCCACTGGGTAATTCACAAGTTACTCCCGATCGGAGTTGCACACGGTTAGTGTTTAATTTGACGGTCGCAATGTAGTCGCAATGTAGTCCTGTAAGGGCCGGGACGATCGCGATCGCGAGTCACGCGAGGAATTCCGGAGCGAATTCCTAGTCCCGAAAAACAAGACTGAGAGGGGAAAGCCCGCATCGTCAGACGATTACCGAGTATTGAGGACAGCGGTTGACGCGAATTAGCCGGGTTCGCAGTTTCGACATTTTTTCCTTTCAAAATTCCAGTTCGTTATGGTTCGGGTGCATACTGTGCATTGTATTCAGTAATATTGAAAGTTGCTCCGTATCGGACGTGGACTGATTAGCGCATTGTCGTGCGTAATTTCAAGAAGAACGTTGCTCCTTATTGGACATATACAGCGTAGCACAGTTTGTGGTTACGCTCAAGGAGACTGCTCCGTATCGAACGGAAATTACTTAGCAAGTTCCGTGCGTGAATTCCAGGAAGGAGCTCCGTTTTAGACAATCATTGTGTACACTTTTAATTGCGCCTAATACTCGAACATAGTATCATAGTTAACGTGGAATTTCATGAATATTCAGTAATTGATCGGACATGTAGGATGCACGGATAACGTGCGTGATTCTTTATACCTTCCATTTGCGAGCAGGACCGTTGAGACACGTTTCTCCATCGTGATCATTCGTGAGTTGTTTATTTTCAAGACATTCAATAGAATTTGTGAGACGTGATCAACTACGCATTTGACCAACCATTTTTTTTAAGTTTATGTAATAAAGGTGTGTGTCTATTGTGAAACGAGTTGTTAATTTTCGTGTCGACCCGGTAAGTGCCCACAAGTTCACGAACCTTTCCGCGCACCAGTCGGAGCGCGAACACCCTCAAACAACTGATACAACTTTATTTGAGAAATAAATATAGAAGAAAATATGGCATACTTTCAAAATTTTGCAGAAATGTTAATAAACATCTTAAAAACAAATTAGTACAAAAAATTACGACTTTCTTTCGAGGATATTTTTTGAAATATTGAATAAAAAGCAAACAGACAACAGTCTCGCTGAACTCGTAAGTGCGAAAATGCGACAACAACGCACTATGACGTCACATTATGCCTGCGTTCGTTTTCTCCCAATTTCTTCCACTGAGAGCATAAACTATATTGAAAATCTCTTCATGCTCCATGCTATATCACAGACAATGATTAAACTAAAAAATATATCACAGACAGTGATTAAACTAAATAATGTATCACAGACAGTGATTAAACTAAAAAATGTATCACAGACAGTTATTAAACTAAAAAATATTTATGGAGGCTAATGAATAAAATATTTAATTATAAATAATAAAAAATTGTATTGCAAGAATATATGCTGTCATACAAAGCAAAATAAAAAAGTTGCTGTTATAAAAAAGAACATTTGTCAATATAATTTGTCAATAAAAAGAAATAACATAAAGCTATATTAAAAGTATATTAAGAAAAAATAATTTAGTATGACAGCAATTCTTAAAATTATAATGCAAGTGATTACGTTAAAAATAAAAAGAGAAAATACCAATGCTCCAAAACATGGAAAGTAATGGCAAAAATGCAGTACAACAAAAGTACAAAAAAAATATTTTTAGCTCTATATGACAAATATTGTATTATAATTTATTTGTATTGTAAATTTAAAAATTGTAATAAAAAATAGATAAACAGAAAAATTAAATTTCAACATCTTACTGATTTTAATATTAAGCTTAGTCTTTAATCAATAAATATTTGTAGCATTGTACAATTCTAAGTGTCTAGAATCGACTTGAAAATTGCGGCAATCTAAATTATGAGCCTGAAAATGTGATCGTAATTTACAAATTGAATCTAAAGATGTAACATTAATACGATTTCTTTTTTTATTCTTCACATCAGTGACAATAGAAAATATTCTCTCTGCTTCGGTATTAGAATGTGGAAGTGACAAAGCAGCATATACTAATTGTTTTAAATTTGAAAACAACGGTTTATCATTAAAATTTTTTTTCTCAAAAATAGTCTTCCACATTTTATCAATTTCTGTATTCGCCAATAATAATTTTTCCGCGTCATTAAATACTGTAGGCAAAATTCTCCATTCATAGTCGTAATGTCAAGCTAAAGTCATAATGTCAGATATGGCAAAATGTCTTGCTACATTTGTTAAATCTGTTAAACTATTAGTCTACTTTTATCACGTAAAGCTACTTCGGAATCTAAAAATGTAAGTTCGCGAAAGGTTTTATTATTATATGGTAACCGTTTCTTCTAACGCGGTTGTATAAAAATCTACCATAAACATTTTGATTTTACTTCAATAATAAGTTCTGGACATTCATTTTTAAGATAAGATTCACACTCTGGATCAACATAAATGGAATCTACCGGTACAAAATTTTTCGAATTTAATAAATTGTTAGAAATATTTTCTAAAGCGTTAGGTAAAAATTTTAACCCATCTGTTTTATTAATTGCTCACTATTTTCAGCGATTTTATGAATTAAAATTTTTCTAGATTGAAACAAAGTATTAAATGTGTTAAAAAAATTAGACTATATTTTAAAAATAACATATAAGCTTTAATAACTTTATTATTGAAAATATTAAAAATAGGTATTGCCGAGTTATTTTTACTTTCTAAACTTTCCAGGTTGAAGTAATGTTTTAAAACTTCCTAATTATCGAAAAGTCTATCAACACACTTCTGTAAGACTAGCCATCTTGTATCTGATAATTTTAAAATTTTACGCGATTCAAAAAATGCTTGAAAATCACATAGAATAGCTGATCTTTTTTAGCACTACCAGAAAAATATGTAGCAACTGCATGTAGAACATATTCACAAGAATCCGATAATTTTGAACAAGCTTTACTCGCGATAAGAGCTGAGGAATGGCATATACATCTTAATACAATGAGGACCGGTATCTCTTTTTTTAATCTACTTACAAAAGAATCGTGACATCCTATCATAACTGAGGCGTTATCGTAAGCCATTCCTACGATATTTGAAATCGGAATTTGTTTACTTTTCAAACAATATTTAAACGCAGAATATATTTTTTCTGCGGAACAATCTGTAGCATCTAAAGAAATTAATTCTAATAATTCCGTTACAACTTTTTGACTTTTGATAGAAAAATATTTAACCAAAACACAAAACATCTTATCATTTGCGATAGTTGTGCTTTCGTCCACTAAAATAGAAAATTTTAAATTCAATAAATTATTAACAATATTTTCGTTTTCGCGTTTTCCCAAAACATTGACTATTAATTGTCTACATTTTTTCCGTGATAGTTTCAGATCTTTTATTATTTGTGAATCATTAAAAAGATCTTTTAATAAAGGGATCATGTCATCAATTAATTCAAAAGCTATGTTATGCGTCGCGTAAAATGCAGCTAATTTTATTTCAGTTATTTTAATGTTATTGCCATAGTCCACAAACTTATTATTATACGCAACTAATACAGATGGGTTGACATTACGAACTTTATTGTTGGTTATGTTTTCTATATGTATTTTGGTTCTAGAGTGTCTAATTAAATCGGTCTTGCCGCATAATAAAACTTTATTACAAGCCGTGCAGACAGCTTTTCTATCGTCATCATGTGAGTTCAGCCAATCTTTAAAAACATCCATACCTAACCAAGCTCGTTGAAACGTTCCCTGTTTTTCTTTCCCTCCAATCCATTTGTTGATGGCTATTGGTGATCCATCTTGCATAACTAAGCACTATTAACCATTAATGTAATCACTTGTACTTAAATAATAATCTAAATTAAAATTAACCTAACTATCGGTACCGGAATAAACGCGCGAAACTCATAACCGCCGAATCTTGTGCGCACGTCAAGGAATCCTCTATCATGTTATCGTCTATCCGTCATTGGAAAGTATTAAATACGTCATGTCACGCATGCGCACAAGGACTAGCGCCACGCGGAAAATCTTGCCATCTCCCATCACTGGTCTTGCTGTCTGTATTAGGAATTTAAGTAGGCGGGAGATTAGATTGATAACTCGTGCTCTCATTGGTCATAGTATTCTCAACTACCACGTATATACACAAGATGGGCCTAGTAGCAGACCCAACTGTAGGCGCTGTGAGGCACCGGAAGAGACGAGCCTTCATGTTCTCGGGGACTGTCCGGCCTATACCAGGACAAGACTGCGATTGCTGGGGGTCTGTCTTTCTTGAGCCGCAGCAGATAAGAGATCTCTCTGTTGACAGCTTTCTTCTCTTCTGGAGAAGTATTGGCCTCAGCTGAGAGATGGTTCTGCTGAGGAGGCACAATGGACGGTATCTGCGTATCGCAGGAAGGTCTCTTCGGCGGAGATCTTCCCCTCAGTCAATCATACATCCAAAATTACCAATTACCAATGATAAGACTGATGTCGATTCTTTCGAGAGAATGAATAATTTTATTTTTATATATTTTTTAAAACAGAAATTATCTTAATCAAAATGCAATATTATATGTGATAGATGATAACTATTCGCGATAACTATGTGTATTTATATCCAAAAATATTCTTTTTAGTTCTAATTTTAAAACTAAGATATTTGATTTTTTCTTATGATAAAATATCATCGGGCAATCTAGATGTTTAAATGTCTTATTTTCTTAAAATCATTATACTGCTCCTTTTTATTATTTATAGATTATATATTTTTTTCAATCTAATAATATTTTTAAGTATTAACATATTTAATTTAATTATAGTTAAATTATATTTTATGTTATTACTTGATTATACATTTATATTAGAGTAGAGTCGCCAATACTGGCATAGACCTCCTAAAGCGGCACCCCCTTATTTCTCGGAAACTAAACATTGCACTGTATAAATACCGTTTAAAACATAATCTGCTTAGATAATCAAAGATATAAAAACCCATAATTTATACATTCATGGCTTTTTTCTATATAAAATCCGATAAAAACGAATTCTTCAAAAGTGAAAATAAAATTTGCATGATTTTCTCCTTCAAATTGGATAGTTTAAACAATAAGAAATGTATTATTGATAATATTACATCATTTTATATATTTGTAGCTTCCTAAAACTGTTTTATTTATTTATGTATCTGTTACATTTGCCTCGTAATGCAGTTTTAAAATTGCTCCTAGCGTTAAGCGGTCTACATTTCTTCGTGAGAACAGATCATAGGTTTAAAATTGCTTTTATTCTCAAAATGTTCTGTTCTAACCTTCTAATTTTATAAAATTAGTTGTTTAATATATAAAAATATATTTTACTACTTAGTTAAACAATTTATTTATTTTTTGCTCTTTCGTATCCTTTTTTCTCATAATACGGTTTAAATAAAATCGCTGTACAATGATACATTTCTTAGTAAGAATAAAAGGTATAGTAACATAGATCTGATAATATTACCAAAATTGGCAAGTTTTACCTCACTTATTGTAACCTTAAATACGTGTTCCAGTTTTGGAGCCCAATTTCTCAGTCACTCTTTTTGACATGTATTGCGAAAATATGAATTATTTACAAAACACGAAATAGTATTATAATGACTACTATACCATTTGATAGAAGACACTTTCTGATTTATATTTCTGCCATAAAACTTTTATTTTTAGCTTTTGTTTAAGAAATATTGTTAAAAAAGAAACTGGTGTGCCGGTATTGGTGACTTTACTCTNCCTAAAACTGTTTTATTTATTTATGTATCTGTTACATTTGCCTCGTAATGCAGTTTTAAAATTGCTCCTAGCGTTAAGCGGTCTACATTTCTTCGTGAGAACAGATCATAGGTTTAAAATTGCTTTTATTCTCAAAATGTTCTGTTCTAACCTTCTAATTTTATAAAATTAGTTGTTTAATATATAAAAATATATTTTACTACTTAGTTAAACAATTTATTTATTTTTTGCTCTTTCGTATCCTTTTTTCTCATAATACGGTTTAAATAAAATCGCTGTACAATGATACATTTCTTAGTAAGAATAAAAGGTATAGTAACATAGATCTGATAATATTACCAAAATTGGCAAGTTTTACCTCACTTATTGTAACCTTAAATACGTGTTCCAGTTTTGGAGCCCAATTTCTCAGTCACTCTTTTTGACATGTATTGCGAAAATATGAATTATTTACAAAACACGAAATAGTATTATAATGACTACTATACCATTTGATAGAAGACACTTTCTGATTTATATTTCTGCCATAAAACTTTTATTTTTAGCTTTTGTTTAAGAAATATTGTTAAAAAAGAAACTGGTGTGCCGGTATTGGTGACTTTACTCTATAATAAATTGTAAGCTCATTTTTTGTTTATTAGTTATAATTGTTTACACATTATATAATAACTTTCACTGTCTTCCAGCAACTCGAAGGCATAAATAAATTCACCGTCAATAAACTCATATCCTTCAAGATTATTTTCTTCAATTTTGTTGTGATTATCTTCCTCTTCGTATTGTTCTCTTCCCTCTTCTATAAATTCTTCAATATTATCATTAATACTGTCCAAGCAGATATGAAGTACACAAGCCGCAATAATAAAGAGTGGTATTAAATCTAGACAGGACATGTCAAGAAATTTTAATCGCCTGAATCTGTCCTTTAAGGGGATCCCGTAGCCGTCCGCGATACTAAAAATTTTTGTAAAGGTACAACTTTTTATTGCCTTCATTGATTTGAAAATCCTTTTACAGAATAAAAGTATAGGCATTAATATGTGTCTGCTCCGTAGTATTGATGCTGAAAACAACAACCAAAATTTTTTAATTAGTTGTCAACTCATGACAATATGTGCTTGACGTATTTGCGAAATACTACGGAGCAGACTGATAGATTACATTAAAGAACTATATAGACTTTTGTAAATTTCATTTCGACTCATAATTAAAAAGTTGTATTTTTACAAAAATTATGTGAATTTATAGCTTAGGTTAGGTAAAGAAGAGCGAATATATTTTTAATTTTTTTTCGTTTTTTATATGAAATCAATACTCACGTGGTTCATTTTTGCATGTACTCTAATCCTGCAAAAGGATTTTGTATTCTGTAAAGCCAATTTGATAATTCATAATATTATAGCTGTTGGAGGAGAGAACCATGCAGAAATGAAATACAATTATATCGTCCTGTATTGCAAACTTTATTCGAGAGTTGTGTTCCTTTCGTCGTCAAAATTCAGACAGAGCCAGTTCTAAGAAAATCCGCTCTTCTTATACCCGCTATCTTCTCGGTATTCTCCCTGCTCTAACGCGTATCGTCAATCAGGTCCTAACAATTCGGCGAACCATTATTGGTTCGCAAAACTGAGGGGAAACGTTATTTATCATCGTCCACGTTTGGTACACGTGAAGAAACGGTTACTCGCTAGGATTCTTATCTTACCCACTTACAGTTCGGCCATTCTGACATTTAGGCCATCTCGTTCTTCCGAATTTTATTATATCGTCGTTAATATAAACATAAACAATTATTCATGAGTTGATATACGGGCGCATTTGATCGGGTGCTACTATGCTACAGTAAGGTCGCTGTGTCAACTGGAATCCTTTAATATCGGAGATCACATATTGGTCATGATCTAGAATTTTTTTTATAACGTATGGCCCTTTGAATTTAGGGAGCAATTTCTTATTTATACCTGGCATCGTTTCTACATTTCGGATGTTGACATAATCGCCGACTTTATATTCGTGAACGGCTTTTCGTTTCGTATTATAATACTCAGTACTCTGTTTCTGTGACTCCTCGATGTTTTCGTGTGCCTTATTTCGTATCGCTTCAAAATCACGCACAAAATCAATATTTTGATCAAGGAATTCTCGTAGCACGTCGTTAGGCTTTCGTCTTTGTTTCACTCCAAATAATAAACACGACGGTGTTTCGCCAGTAGATAGATTGTATCGATAGATTGTATTATTTAATAAATATTCGACTTCGCTTAATACGCGATCCCATTTTGCGGGTGCTTCGCTTAACTTAGCCAGCATGGGCACGATAACCCGATTGTACCGTTCGACCTGTCCATTAGCTCTCGGAGTTCTTACAGCAACTTGCACATGATCAATTAATTCGGCGTTCACAAATTCTTTAAATTTATCTGAGATAAAGCATGTGCCTCTATCGAAAATCAAACGCCTAGGCCTGCATAGGCCCTATAAGCACGGATATAGTCTCGGAGATGTTTTATTACTTCCTCAGACGTAGTCGCTCTACACGGATACAATCGAATATATTTGGTAAACGCTCGATAATCACAAATAAATGTCGATAACCTATACTTGTCTTATTTACGACGTATCTTAAATATTTGATTTCGGTAAGAACAAAAAAATATTTATCAAGTCGAAATTTCAAATGATGTTCGCCGGCCAACTTAAAAACTTCTGACAAAATTTCAATGTGCTCATCTATCGTTTTTGTAGCGATTAAAATATCATCTAAATAGAGCAAAATCTTATTTTCCCTGATCAATGGTGATGATACATCATTAACGAAACGCTGAAATACACGAGGTGCATTTTAAACCAAATGGCATGTAAAGATATTCATATTGCCCTAGTGGCGTCACAAATGAATCTAACGGAATCTTTATGAACGTTCACATGGTGAAAACCATCTTTTAAATCAAGTATAGAAAATAATCTCTTGTCTCTCAAATCACTATCAATATTATCGTCAATTAATTGAGCCGGAAAATTGTCGCGCATAGTCTTGTTCAACTCCCGATAATCAATGTATAATCGAACATCACCAGTCTTTTTTCTTACAAGTACTACAGGGCTGGCATACGGGGAATTGCTAGGACGAATAATCTCTCTTTCTACAAATCGTCTAAAATCTTACGCAGTGCCTCTTTATCCGTGAAAGATAGTCGTCTCGGACGCGAGCTAATCGGCTGATCGTAGTTTAAAGAAATAATTAATTCGAGATCGGACGCACTTTTTTCAGCTTTTAATCCTTCGAGATAATGCAACTTATAAATCTCGCAAATCTTGTCAACTACTTTTCCGTCAACCGCAATTTGCAATTTATCTGAATTGTTGAGCGGATACTCATTGCACTCGATGTTCATAATCTGCGATACGTCTTTACGATCAACCGAATTTACCCCGCAATCGTCAACAATCTCGACGGCCTCCCCCAATGTAACGCGTAAAGACGGGCAAGCCAGAAAATCTCGACCGAGCAAGACTTTATACATTGTACCGGCACATCCGGCACCACATAAAATTTTATTCTTACACGTACGTTCTGGATATCTATCTCGCCATAGAAAACACCGATTTTCTCAAGTCGTGAACCTTTATTCCAAAAAATTGAGAAATATTCTCGTCAGTCGGTAAAATCAAATTGCTCGAAATAAAACTTCTATGAATAAGGCTTATCGGAGAACCCGAGTCAATTATCGCGTCACAAATATAATTATAATAATTACCGCTTTCGTCGCAATTTTTATGTCGACATATAGGGCTTAGCCAATGAAGCCGTCTGCACAACGTTGATGGACATGGTCTCGGCCGATTCCTTGACAGTTTCTCGATTCGATGGCTGCTTCCGTTTCGGGCACTCTCTCGCCATGTGCTCCGGAGATCCACACAAATAGCAGGAACGTCTCGATGTCATCGATCGCTCACAGTACGTGGCGATATGCCCAGTCTCGTGACAATTGTAACACGTCCGAACGGCTTTTACTTCGTGTCGTGGACTGCTACCATCTCTTCTGTATCGATTATCGATCGTTTTCTTTGGTATCGAGATCTTCCCAAAAGCTTCTAACAAATCTGTTGTTGATTTGAAATTGGAGAGTCAAGCCTGGTTTTGCAAATTTATGTCAGTCATGCCTTCGATTAAATAATCAAGAAGTTCGTCTTCTGCGACAGGTGCGATTTGCGAGAATCTTCTTTTCGTGGTAATAATCGCAGAATGTTTCGCTACTCTTCCAAACTCGAGTCTCAAATTCTCTTCTAAGTTTCAGTTTGCCCGGACGAAGGTCAAACATCTGTCCCATTTCTTGTATTAGCTCTTCGATACTCATCGTGACATATTCGGTCTTTGAATAAAATCAGGAAAGTGCTCGTCCCCTCAAACGTGAGCTAATTAAGACTCTCGTTGCATTGTCGTCGAGCTGATACGTATTTCGGAGAAACTCCAATTGATATTTCCATCTCCAAAAAGTATTTTCGGATTCGTCAAATTCTGGTAGCAGCTCCTTAATTCCTCGGACGTTTCCGGTCATCAAGGTCGCGTAGCTTGCGGTCATGCTCACCGGGGATACATTTCGAATTGTTTCTCGTTCTCTCTGTGTAGAAGTTGCCGTTCTCTTTTCAGTAGCTCTCGTTCTTTTTGCAGCAACAATAATTCTCTTTGTACAATGCTGCTCTCGCCTCCTCCTCGCGTTGACATATTCTCTCGTACTTCACTCTCGTTGTAGATCTCACCGTTTTTTTCGATCGTCACATTTGTCGGACGTTTGTTAGGCGTTTTTCCTAATTGTTCGCCCATAATTATCCAAATATTCGGCTCTGAGTTCTCGTTTAATCGCTGAATCAATTCTGCCTTTGATCCTTTGGTGGATAAATTTTTAGCGTCTAAAGCCTCCTTCAATTCCTGCATCGTGAAATCGTTTCCTTGGAACGTCATCGTAACGTCTTCCGACACACACAGTGTCCTTTCGGCCGGCACACAACAATTCACACAGAATCTCACGCTTCTACGTTCGTAAACCGTTCGAATTCAGATCCCACTTCTGATTTTCTGTTGGAGGAGAAGACCATGCAGAAATGAAATACAATTATATCGTCCTGTATTGCAAACTTTATTCGAGAGATGTGTTCCTTTCGTCGTCAAAATTCAGAGAGAGCCAGTTCTATGAAAATACGTTCTTCTTATACCCGCTATCTTCTCGGTATTCTCCCTGCTCTAACGCGTATCGCCAATCAGATCCTAACAATTCGGCGAACCATTATTGGTTCGCAAAACTGAGGGGAAACGTTATTTATCATTGTCCACGTTCGGTACACGTGAAGAAACGTTATTTATCATTGTCCACGTTCGGTACACGTGAAGAAACAGTTACTTGCTAGGATTCTTATCTTACCCACTACATAACTTAGAATTCCGGCCTATATTATCGACCTCGATCAAGTTCGAGCGTCGCTCCAGGATCCTCTTAAAAGAGTAAAGGCTCTTTCTATAATTTGTCGCTTTTATGATATCTCATTGTAATGATGCTACCCGCGAGAGCATCGCACCGGCGACAAACGGTGGCCGCCCGCCAACGAACGGACGGAAACAAAGCGCGGGGCGTTTTTCTTTCTTAACGCAACCACCTGCAGCGTCGTCAAGTGCGGTGACCAAGGAGACCGCGTCTCGCAACGAAGCACGTGTCGAGCATCTCCGGCAAGGCGCCGAGAATCGCCGAAATCGAACATATGACAGGCCCGAGGTCCCGTTGGACCTAGCTGAATGCGCCAGCGCCGTGGATCCCCTACCCATGAACTAGGAGGAAATCATCAACCGACAGGTATAAAAAGGGCGCTTTCTAGGAAAGCGGGCGCAGTCGATTGGGCTGTGCTTGCTCTGAGACATGATCTCAATGCGCTGAAGCACACCCGAGCTCGCCACGAGCATTGCCCTTGATGCTTGCCACTGTTCTCTTGGGCTCGGTAGTCGAGGCGATCCGCCGCGGATATCGTTCTCGACGCTTACCATCGCCTACCTCGAGCTCGGTAGTTGGGACGACCCGTCCGGAAGCACCGTCTCCGATGCTTGCCGCTCGTCTCGGGCTCGGTAGTCGTAACGACTTCTCTGACGACACCGCCTGCGACGCTTGCCACCGTCCATTCCGGGCTCTGTAGTCGAGACGGCCCGTCTGAAGGCAACGTCGCTTGCCAGCACCCGTTACGGCCGGTAGACAAAGACGAACCATAGTACGAAACCGCCGAGACGCGTCGCGCAACCCCGGGCTAATAGAAGCTAATATACGCTCTCCGTAACGCGAATTACGACGCGCTCACGCGGAAGTACTGACGCCCGGTTGTAGCATAGCGTTGTTACCTGCGTATTAGGATTATGTTAATTTCCCGCGTATTCAGAAGAGCGATCAATACAAACAACGATTTCGTTTCCACACTTTTTTTTTACTTTAGTTTCTCTAGTTTTCTTAAGCTTCTTTCCTATAATTGTAATTACTATTTGTAATTATTATAATGTTATATCAGCAATAAACTATTTTGTTCTTTCTCTTTTCTCAAAATCGTGTTCTATCTGCCTTTGTCTGCCTTGAACCTTGGAACCATCGAGCTATTCCGCGCATGCTAACGGAGTCGGAGGCAAGACGTTTTAACATTATTAAAAATTTTTTGTTCTTGAAACAATCACATTAATTAAAAAATTAAAAAAGGCATATTTTAAGCAAAAATGTATTTAATATTGCTATTTTTTAGATCTACTTGTGTGAGATACGCTTGATCTACGCCCATTATTTCTAAATAGAGGGATACACCAGGTCAAAATTGGATATGCTTTATCACCAACAATAAATTCATCATTCGGGAAAAAAGCAAGAAGATCTGTATAAACTTCTTTATAAATATCTGAATTACGAAAAACACGGTAGTCTGCTACGGATCCTGGGTATCCCGCAAAACAATCTATGAAACGCAAATCTGTATCACAGATTGCTTGCAGAACTAGCATATTGCAGTTTTCTACATTTGTAATGAATAGCCACTTCCAACAAAAAAGTATTTAATATAGTATTTTTTCTTTATTAAATAAAACAGAACTTAAACAGCAACCAAATGTTAAAAAAATAAACCTCAATGTTTGGTTTTTATAAATATATAAGAGCTATCAATAGCTCCTATTCCTCCGGACAAAGGAATTCCTCCAAGACGTAAAAACCTTTCCTTTGACTCTATTAGTTTTACGCCTGTAGGCCATGTAATAATTTCATTTGCTATATTGTTCAACATTTGAACAACTCGACGCACACAGTTTAAGGAAGATTTTCCCAAATCAAATTTTTTACTCACAGATCTACAGCAAAAATTTGTGGTTGTATGTATAATAAGGAATAAAATAAGGTTCTTTTTCAGTATCGATAAGTATAAATAGAAATCAATAGCTCAATACGCTCGATCTTTGGACTGATTATATTGGTTTCTATTTACATTTATCTACCTATCATTTCTGTTTTTCATTGTTACATATATATGTATAATATTTGTTTTCATTTACTATTATATTTAATCAAAAAATGTTATATACATACCTGAAAGAATCTAGCGTACTAAGAAGCCAAATTGTTGATAACAGTTGTGTTCGCACAGATATGACTGGGCATCCTAAAGCTTCAAAATTGGATAGCGATGTCCTAAGCGATTTTCTAAAGTTTCAAAAATTTCGAAAATAATGTCGAAATTGTTTATTATTATACTGAGGAATTACATTTTGGACCTAACCTTTTATACGTGCAGGATTTTGTCGTTTGCCACGAATTCGCTTCATATTTTTAATTAAAGAAATCTTCTCAAAATTTTCATTATCACTTTCGGCATTTTCAATTTCTCCCATTATGTTCATAAATATTTCTAACAATCTCTGGCTGTTATTGTAGAAAATACTATCCGATTTCGATCCAACCTATCGTTGATTCCATCATTGTTATTTACCTTATTTTACTTTATGCGTTCGAAAAGTCATTTAATTGAAGGCTACTCTAGTCGGATTTCGAGTTCAATCACGTATAACCTTACCCAAAGAGTAGATTTTCGAACGCACCCCTTCTTGTTCGGTATGCCATAGAGAATCGTTTTCTCAGCGATTGTAATTTAATTTACTTGCGATTGCGCTTATACGATAGAGAAATAATTGAAGTCAGTGTTTCGTGAATTATCATTTACCTGATTATTGTGGTTTTCGCTCAGATTACGGCTACAGCCTCACAGCGGACGTGTTCGCACACATCTGCAACGTGCTCATTGCATTCCGTATTTCAATATTTCGGTATTGCTCTCAACTGTAATACGATCAATCGGACAATCTCACAGTATTTATTCTATTTTCGGTTGTACTCTCTTCAAGCGGATTATCTCAACGACATTATATTATTCGAACTTTCATCAGCCTTACATGTTGGCTTTATGCGCTTTGAAATACAACGACCACGGTCGTGGTGTGCGTGATTCCCGCCATTCTTGATCGCCTCCGTATGCGTGACTGTTATTTTTTGTAAAACGAGCGTATAACAATTGTAGCCAAATAACAGGTGTTATGGGTTCAAATGAATTGACTCAATCTGATAGTCAAGCCTGTACTTTATTAGCTTGTAACTAACTCTTACGCCATCTTGCTTCTGCTGCCATATCACATCCTTAAGCCTAGTTCTTAATCCGTAACATCTCCCTTTTTCTCAAAACTAAAATTATTTTAATTAGGACAGTATAACTGCAAATAAACTGTTACTCTTTTAATTAGGGCAGTATATAAGCTAACTGAAAATAAACTTTTACTCTTTTAATTCTACCTACTACCTTCTAAAAACACTTACTGCTTACCCAGATAGCAAAATGCGTCAAATTTGCCAGCAGATTGGCAACAGATTCC
>JAJVSH010000301.1:86816-100909 GCA_021460005.1 Tetramorium alpestre
CCGATGATCTTCTGTTCGTTGCAGGGACGCGGGGGTTTCCCGACGTGGAGGGCGTCACGCGTGATGGTTGTTTAAGAGGCTGATGCGTATTCTTCGAAACCACCAACGGAGTTTTGGCAATACTTTTGGAAGATTTTTCCATNGTAGATGCCTTTTTTAATTCTTCACCAAATGCCGCACCAAATAAAAAATCGTCAGCAGGAATAGCATCGGCCGTATTCTTCGCTAAAAGGTTAAGTGATGGTTTAATCTGAGCTCTTCTAGAGAGAGATAGACGGTAAAAAAGATCTGCTACAATCTTGGCGCCTTCGTTGACTTTGAAAACAATCGCACGAGCTTCAGCGGATAAAGACTGTTGAATTTCAGGCTTGAGAAAATCTGAAATCGCCTCGCCTAAAGCGCACAAAGCAATACCTGCTTGGTCTTGATCCTTAGCCCGAAATTCGTCNCTGCTAACAACTGAATTGCCCTTGAGGGCCGATTTGAACTCGGGGTTCAATTTCGGGGCTTTGAGAAAAGATCTTGCCTCAACGGGCATATATTTCTTAAGGAGAGGGTCCCTAAGATCAGGAGGGAGGCCCTCGCGAGTGATACCACGCCAAGCCTGGGTGACGGAATCATTCCATGGTACCGCTTCTACTTCCTCTAGGACCGAGCCGAACAGTTCCCTTGTAAAAGCGTCGAGAGTCTCCTCTGCAGGAATAGCATTGGGCGGGACTAAAGAAAGACTTACTGCTTTCGCTGGCTCTGATCCGAAGGAAGTGTCGTCAACTGCGACAGCTGGAAGATGTACTTCCGTGCCTAGATGTACTGCGGATGCTTCCGGAAATACTCCGTTGGAAACGAGATCCGCCTGAGACATAACCGCTTCTGTACCAGAATCGACCACATCGGGCTCGATCAACAGTTCCCGGTCAGTTGCTTGAGCCGGGGAAGCTACAGACGACCGTGGAGATGGAGACCGCGGTCCCCTAACCCCGTCACGTGCTACCTCAATAAGACGAGCTAGCAGCCTCGCCTCGATCTTCGACAGACGATCACTGCTCGATGACCTCTTCCTCTTTCTCGACTTATGGGATGATTTTCCCATAGTAAAAACACGTTCAACACAAGAAAATTTACAAAGATTGCACGAAGGCCTGTTATGGAGTCGTGCAACAGGAAAACAATGAAGTTTCGGGACGGCGTAAGTATGAAGTTAGCGTGCGGCGCAGTGCATCGCAGCGCAGCACATTTCCTTTTTTTCTTTAAATTAGCCTGTTGTGGATGACGCAAGGAATGCGACTACATATAATATATCCATCCGGACGAGACGGACATAATTATGAATAAAAATATTGATACACGCTTTCTACTAAAAAAATTGACAAAAGAACACATAATAGAAAATAAAATAAAGAAGATGTGTGTAAAACACGCAACTCAAGTGTTAAGTGTGGAACTATGGTTTGTTTCATTGAAACGTTAACAAAGTCAAAATGTATGTACTTAGTAAGTATCCCATACTGCACATAGTCGACTAAAAGATGACTAAAGGGCCTTCTACAATAAGTTGCAAACGCCTTGTTGCTAGTTGCGAACGATAACAACTGCTAATTACAAAACGTTATTTCCGGTTGCGTATAGCAGTTGCGGTTGCTATAGAAGAGTTGCCCAACTTTTAACTTTTTGGCAATTAACAATCGCAACAGATTAACCAATGAGATGTTTAGTTCAAAAAGAGCGCAAAAAGTATCACGAAGATTACGGATGCAGTTGTGTGTACTATAATTTTCGGTGTTTTTAAAAATATTGATAAGTATTTCGTAGTTTACACATAATAATTATTATTATTATTACGAAAGTTAATATTGTTCTGTATTCAATAGTATTCTAAAAAAACATAATTTTTGTTCTATATAAAACAATATGAATACAGACTGCCTGTTATCTGTGAACGAATCATCTGTATCTTCGTCGAATCCGCAACTGTATTAAAGGACACAAAAGTTAACACAAAAATTAAAAGTTTACACAAAAATGGATACAGAAGACGAAAACATGTTTGAAAATGTTGGAGAATCATGGGATGAATCCGAAATTCGATCACTAATCACGCTGATAAAAGCAAATGAATTCTTGGTTAATAAAACAGATAAAAATTTTTGGAACAAGGAAAAAAAGATAATGCTTGGAAAATAATAGCTAATTTACTCAATAGAACAGGTATTTTCTTTTTATTTAGATGTTTATATTATTATATTATATTATATTATTATATTATATTATTATATAATTAATTAATTAATTAATTAATTATATTATTATATAATTGATTATGTTTATATGTAAAATTTAAAATTAATTTTTAATACGTAACCTTAATGTAGCATCTTGACTGTCAAGGGGTTGATGTGTGGTATAATGCCGTCAAATGATTATTAACTGTAGTGTCCCGGGTTTGATTCTAGTCTTTATCTTATTACAGATTATACTACGTAATTGAATTTTAGACATAGAAAGGTGAGTCTGTAATTCTGATTAACTTTAATTGCGAATACGGCTCGATTATACTAACTTTGATTAATTTTTAACTCGGTTTAACTTCGAATCTTTTTCTAATTTTATTTTTAATATTGAATTAAAATTTAGTTTAAGTTAATCATAATCTTTATTCCGCTATTTCTTTCAAAGATAGAAGTACAAAAAAAAATGGAAATCATTAAGAACTGTATTTAGTCTCAAATTATCGCTGTTGAAGATAAAGTTGCCAAGTGGGACTGGAGCTGATGCTGAAGAAAAATCATCAAAAAATGAATGGGAGTACTGGGGTCACATGCAGTTTCTTACACCACATATGCGTCACAAGTAAGTTAATTAATAATTATTTATAAAAAATATATTCCCTTTCTTGTTTCTAATGGATTCTAATTTTTATGATCTTATATAATGTTTATATATGTATATATATATATATATATATATATATATATACATATATATATGTAAACGTTACATAAGTATTGTGTATTCATTTTTGTTCTATTATTTCAGATCTAATAGAACATCTAAGTTTCATAAAAAGCCACAATCAATTTCTTCTACAACAAGTGGACTTCTGACTTCTCCTGCAACAATTAAACCTTTGACTTCTCTTGCAACAACTATAGCTTTGACTTCTCCTATAATAACTATACCTTCTTTTACATCTACTGAACCTTTGACTTCTTTTACAACTAGTGAACCCTTGACTTTTCATTCAAACAAAGGAAATTCAGTTCTTAAATCTGCCACAGAAACGTACAGAAACAAAGATACAATCAGATGTTCTACAATTAAATCATCTATACAGAATATAGAATATATAATAATATCGATAGTTTCTGGAACTTCATATATGTATTGTTTGTTTATATACAAAAACATTTTTCTTATCATTGCTTGTAATATAATTTGATCTACATGTCATTTAGATCTTGCAACAAGTCACCAGAAAGTGATACAACATTACTTTCTTCAGACTCTTCCTATATTGAAACACTACCAGCAAGTAGCAATGACGAGAATATGCCTGTGTCTAATACAAATAACATTAAAAATCAGATAAATTCTAATATAAAAAATAAACTCGAAGTTCCTACAGCAGATGGATTCTATACAAAAAAAAAGAAGGCATTTGAATCTTGCTCTTATATCGAAGGCATCTCAATCTTTGCAACAGACACTTTCTTCTATATCAGAATCTTTAAAGGAGCCAATCGGAAATGACGATCTTCAATACTTTGCTTGTCTTCTGCCTGCATTCAAGAAACTAGATGATAATTAAAAGACTGAATGTTTGATTAAATTACTGAAAGTTATGAAAGAATTTGAAAAAACAATGTAAAAGATGGACAATAATTTTTAATAATTTTTATAAAATACTATATAATTTTCTCGATCTCAAATGTGCAATTTAACAGTTAAACAATGTAATTTTTTTAGTAAATGCAATTACTTTTTATTTTTATGTATTCAAAATAGTTTGTAATATTTCGTAAAAGTTTATAGTACTGTTTCCTTTTTTTGCGAATTATAAGGCGAATTATTATTACATATTCGATACTTATTTTATATATTAGTTTCACAATAATAATAGATATTATTTTATTGCTGTGCCAAAATACATCATATATCTGATTATTTAACTTTGTAAATGTACAATGAGCTTGTTTGAAAGATAAAATTGTTACTTTCAGTATTCTTTTAAATGCACAAAAAATTCCTTAATTTTACATTTTTGTTCTAGTGTAGCATAAGGATAATGTGATATGTATGTGATACGTAGAAATTAATAAATGCTACAAGTAATGTTTTTTGAATAAACAATGTGGTTATATTAAATTTTTATTATTTATTACTCCACAATAAATTTTTTACAAACTATACAATATAAAAATTATTAATCATTAATGAACAAATAGATTATCAATTTACATTAACATTTTTATTGTAAAAAGCACGATCCCATTACCACTCAACTTGACTCTCGTCACTATTGACATAATCCCGAAGTATGTTTCTTAAATTAATGACTGCTCTTCCGGCATTATTAGAATTCTACGCAACTCTTGTACATTATGTAAAGTATTGTCATTCCTCCAAGTGCCAGGTTAGAAAAAACCATTTATTTCATTATCCAATAAACCATAGGACGTTACCACAGTAACGTCCACCAATACCACCTTCCTTAGTAAGAATAAAATTATAGAAGCATATTAAAACTTTTACTATTATTTCAGCATTTGCAGGAGAACAGCACAAAGAACGTCGCAACACTCTCCACTTAGTAACAAGTATCCCAAATGAATTTTCAATTACTCTACGTGCTCTACTGAGCCTATAATTGAAAATTCGATTACTATCACATAAATCTTTTTTGGAGTATGACCGTATCATATAGGGAAAGCTTCGTCTCCCACAAAAAAATGTGGGAACATTATATCCGAATTTGGAAGTAAACGTGGCAATGTCAACAGATCAACAGAGTCTTCCTCCAGAGCAGAACCAAACGCAGATTCAGCTCACACTCCCCCGTCACTCATAGAACTTGCAGTAAGCACAAAATCAATATAACGATAAATTAATAATAACGAATATAAAAATCAACTTTTTTTATGCATATCGTAATCTCCTCAATCCAAGTAAATTTATATTCAACATCAGCAGCAGCCAAGCACTATGCTGAAAAAATGTTTATAATTATAATAAAGACTTCCTGTTTGAGGAGGACACAGAATTTGGATATGTTTCCCGTCTACTGCTCCCACGCAGTTTGGAAAATTCCAAATGTTAAAGAAATTTTCAGCAATATGTCTCCATGATTCTATCGTTGGGTTAGGAAGATAGATTGGTTGAAGTACGTTCCAGATAACATTGCAAGTTTCAGTAATTATTTTATAGACTGTAGACTTTCCAACTCTGAACCCTCTTGCTGTTGTATTTATACTGTCTCCATGAGCAAGAAACCTACCACATACAAATTATGTACTTACCTACTTACTCTTTAATAATTTTTATTTTAATTAAAAAATATATTAAAAATTATATTACTTACGATAATGTCAAAGCCAAACGCAAATCTGGTGGATGAGGAGTTTCTTCTAGAAAACTTTTGCAAATATGGATGTACCATAGTAAGATGATTATACTGATCAACTGACATTCTGTAGTCTTGATAAAATAGTTCATTGTCTTCATTTACAAGATATTGAAATAAATTTTCGTAGTGGCCGCATCTTTTTATCAAAATGGACTGGTCTCACCCATCATCTTCTATTAATTAATTTTGGTTAAGTTTTGCAAAATATCACAACTTGTTGTCATAAAATAATTCCATGATATTAAAACAATTATTAATGCCTTCTGCAGACGATTATAATATTTTTTTCTGTTTCGTAACATCGTTTGATACAACTTTCAACAAAAGCTGATTTTATTTGTTGTGCGGAAAGTTTTCTTAGATATCGATTGGTTATCGAATAAAGAATTTCTAGGGTGCTTGCAAGAATTGTTGGGGACTTTAGAAATTTTTTAATGATGGATGTTCCAATTGTAACGATTGCAACTCTCGAAAATCCAAATGTAGATTAGGCATTGCAATAATCCGCAACTTGCCACTCCGCGACTAGCAACGAAGCGTTCGCAACTTACTGTAGAAGGCAGTTTTGAACTGCGATTGTCCCCCTGTTTTTTGCCGTTTGTAAAAAACAACTCCTCGCGATCTTGGAAACAATGACGCTGGGCGGTCGAATCTCGCCGCGCGCTTGTATTCGGCGGTGGGCCGGCCTAATACGGCGATTTTTAATCATTAATATTTCATTAACTATTGCAAAAATTGCAAAATAGTAGAGGACTTTTCTACTCAGTTTCGTCCGTTCTACCAGCTCACGAAATTTTGTACAACAATTCTGGAACTTCCTGTATATGTCAAGGTAAAAAATATATATTTTTTAAATCATTTTACACATTGGCCAACATATCAAGCACATCTTTCCAGCAGGTCTGCGCGGGAGGTGCAAATCGGCGGGACATCTAGCGCTTGTCGTATTCATCTGAAACATTGCAAACGACACTTTTTCAATTATTTATTCTCATCGTTTCTATATAAACCTAAAAAACAATTAAAAAATTGAAAATTAGAAGATTTATACGCTATTGAAAGAAAAACAGTTAATTTTTACGTAACATTTTGGAGTCGCTATGTCATTATATCAAAATGAAAAAAAAATACAATTTGAAAGTACAACTATTTTATGCACTCTTAGTTGAAAGTACAATTATTTTATGCACTCTTACTGGGTATTTAAATTCGCATACTACTTCGTGTTGGAAAAATTCTTCAAAAAAAATCAATCGTCGATTTTTTCGTGTTTTTTTTTAGAAATATCCATCATATCTTTTTTCTGGTTGAGATAAGACTTTTCACAACGGAATCGGAAAGAGCGTACCTGATTTACGTAGGAAACGGTATTTAGCAATAAATTCATCTTCTTTTTATATATGTCAAAAGTTTACTAAAATTTTGTACATTTTGAGCGTTAATGGGTTAATTAAAAAAATGTGTATTGTTCTTTCAAGAAAATATGTTGTATTAAAATTTAATCACAAATTATGTTGGATTAACTAAATGATGTTTGTGGCAGTCTGTGACGTTGACGATTTAATTGAAGCAAGTAATTTTTTTTTAATTCAACATTATTTTTTTTACAAAACAATTATTCGTCGATAAAACTTTACTCAAAGACGGAAATACAACGATTATAACACACGCGTTTATAAACGTATTCGGTGTATTTCTGTCTTTGAGTGAATTTTTATCGGCGAATAATTGTTTTATTAGTAATTGATAGTGACATTAAAACTTTCGTTTAAGTACTTATTATTATGGATCATTATTGTGAATGTGAAATGTAAATGGAAATAAACATGTGTTTCAGATTATGTCATCGGAGGATTACCGTCTGTCAATGAAGTTATCGAATAACATAAGGTAATTTTTACAAGTAATTGAGCGAGAGAGCGAAAAACCAAGAGAGAAAATGTGTACAGCTGATCGTTGCACGTGAGCGCCCGCGTCTGATGGTGAGTCGCGCCGTCTTTGCCTACCTTCTGTATCCGTCCCGTAATTTGCAAACTATTTGCTCTTATAACTTAAAAACTAAGCTTTGGACAAAATTTTCGTAAAGGAAATCGTCTTAGAATTGTCTCAAGAATCAGTAAAATATTGAAAAGTTGTTTTAAATCACCCTGTATAGACAAAAGGACAAAACTTACAAAGGTGTTGCTTTTTCCTGAAAAGCCCTATTCTTTATCTTTAAAATGAATCTAGAAATATTACTTTTGTAGAAAATATTTTTAAGAATTTTTAAAGTGCTGGGACATATATGTCCCACCAGGCACGAAAGGGTTAGGTCGAAATATATATACAAGGCGAAATTTCAGCTCTGTCATTCGTAAAATATAATCGCTTCCCATTTAAAAACTATTGTACCCTCGACATTTTTGTATTAGGATTTTCATCTTGAAATTTTCTAAGGAATCTGCCATTAAGAGGATATCCGGAAGTTTTAGGACACCCTGTATATATATATATATATATACAGGGTGTCCCATAATTGTTGTACAAAATTTCGTGAGTCGGCAGAGCGGACGAAACTGAGTAGAAAAGTTCTCTACCATTTTGCAATTTGCGCAATAGTTAACATAGATATTAATGATTAAAAATCGCCGTATTAGCCCGACCCTCCGCCGAATACAAGCGCGTGGCGAGATATGACCGCCCAGCATCATTGTTCCCAAGATCGCAAAGTTGTTTTCTATAAATGGCAAAAAACGGGGGAACAATCGCAGCTCAAAACCGCCTCTTTTAGGCATTGCCGCGTATAGTAAACAACTCCTCGCGCGTCTTGTTAACAATGACGCTGGGCGGTNGTATCTCGCCGCCCGCTTGTATTCGGCGGAGGGCCGAGCTAATACGGCTATTTTTAATCATTAATATCTCGTTAACTATTACGAAAATTGCAAAATGGTAGAGGACTTTTCTACTCAGTTTCGTCCGCTCTACCGGCTCATGAAATTTTGTACAACAATTCTGGGACACCCTGTATATATATATATATATATATATATATNTATACAGGGTGTCCCATTTTAACTTGGACAGTAAAATATCTCGAAAACTGAGCCCAACAGACAAAAATGTTTTAGACAAAAGTTGTATGGTTTAGGGGGACATAAGATGGTGTCATTGCTTTGACCTTGGATAATTGTTTGAAGGTCACGTAAAGGTCACTTTCAATTTCTTAAATGGAATCTACCATTTTTCGTTACATATTCTTGTAGCTTATCTCGAGAGCTTTTCAAAACGCTATAATGAAATATGTTTTTGTACTTCTCAAGTTAATTTAAATTTTGTTATGACATTTTTTAATATAAAATATGAAATATCTCATAAAGTATTCATTTTTGAATGATTTTACCTTAATACTTTTAGAATAATAAAAGGAATCGATTAATAGTATTAATTTTTAGAGAAGATATGGAATTTTGTAAAATCCACCAAGAGAGGCGTTACATCTTGGAATTTTAGAGAGTTTTGCTGTTCAATTACTAGACAAAAGCCAGTATAACTGTCCAATAACCAATCAATATCTGCATTAAATTTCTACCAGGATATCGCTATTTTAGCACACTGTGCTGTTAGAAACTAAGCTTAATGAGGAAGTAGCAGACTGGAATTTGCTGTGAAATCATGATTAAATTTGTTAGCATGTTGCTGGCATACTGCTAGCATTTGGCCATCGCATGTTGTCAGCGATTAAATGCATTTATACGAGCGGGTCTGATTAATTTGTTCCATTGGCAAATTCTTCACAAACATATGATGATAAGTTAGAAGAATAGTATTTAAATTATTTCTTCTCATTTTCATCTATGAACAATCAATAAAAAAGAAATTTAACCTAACTATGATAAGATCAATTTTGGAAGTATCTACATCAAATAAGACAAAAAAACAGCAGTTATTTATAACCATCTAAATATATTATATTATAGACATATTATATTGTAGACATATATTATGTTACTATTAATTTTTTTATATATATTGACTGAGGAAGACTAAATAAGTCGAAATGTTTTGCGGATTTAACAACAGCAACTAAATTGAATATTGTGATAAAATAATTAATTTTAGAATAGAGTCGCCAATACTGGCATAGACCTTCTAAAGCGGCACCCCCTTATTTCTCGGAAACTAAACATGCACTGTATAAAACAATCTGCTTAGATAGGTTAATCTGCTTAGGTAATCAAAGATATAAAAACCCATAATTTATACATTCATAGCTTTTTTCTATATAAAATCTGATAAAAGCGAATTCTTCAAAAGTGAAAATAAAATTTGCACAATTTTTCCTTCAAATTGGATAGTTTAAACAATAAGAAATGTATTATTGATAATATTACATCATTTTATATATTTGTAGCTTCCTAAAACTGTTTTATTTATATATGTATCTCTTATATTTGCCTCGTAATGCAGTTTTAAACATAAAATTGCTCCTAGCGTTAAGCGGTCTACATTTCTTCGTGAGAATAGATCATAGGTTTAAAATTGCTTTTGTTCTCAAAATTCTTTGTGTTCTGTTCTGTTCTAACCTTCTAATAAAATTAGTTGTTTAATATATAAAAATATATTTTACTACTTAGTTAAACAATTTATTTATTTTTTGCTCTTTCATATTCTTTTTTCTCATAATATGGTTTAAAACATAAAATCGTTGTACAATGATACATTTCTTAGTGAGAATAAAAGGTATAGTAACATAGATCTGATAATATCACCAAAATTGGCAAGTTTTACCTCACTTATTGTAACCTTAAATACGTGTTTCCAGTTTTGGAGCCCAATTTCTCAGTCACTCTTTTTGACATGTGTTGCGAAAATATGAATTATTTACAAAACACAAAATAGCATTATAATGACTACTATATCATTTGATAGAAGACACTTTCTGGTTTATATTTCTGCCATAAAACTTTTATTTTTAGCTTTTGTGAAATATTGTTAAAAAAGAAACTGGTGTGCCGGTATTGGTGACTTTACTTTAAACATCTCATGCCGTCTTGAGTTAACGCTTGTTTAATAAGAGACCTCAATTATTGTATTCTTTTAGTTAGATAAAGCGAGCGATACACAGTTCAGAAGAATTTATGTTATTACATATGTTCCATTATTTTATGAACTCCTATTTCTGTTATCCTATTATAAATTTGTTGAACAGAAAAAAACGGCTTTCTTCAATATTTTCTGAAAACTGCCTTGTTGTTTTCATAAAAAAAGTAGAGAATGTTAAGAGGATTTAGTTAGTATCGCACATCATTGCATAACAATAAGAAACATTATTAAGAAATTTTTCAATTTGTTATCGCTGTCATCATACATAATGTATGAATATCAAACTTTTTTTTAACTAATTCTTCTTTCTTTTTCTAAATAAACAACGCGCTTCCTCAAATATACTCGATTCTCATTTCGGGCTCAACGCCCGAAATTCTGATTTTCAGAAAATCGTTGCGGACACGTGACGTTCATCTCCAGTGAAAATTCTGAGCAGCAAGATGGTAAGCGGCGTGGTTCCCGCGCCACTTCCCGCACATCCTTCCGTCATTTGGGATGCTCCCCTCTGCGGTGCCTAATGCCATCAAGCAATCACGCCGCGTAACACATAAACCATATTGTTATTTTTCGAAATATTATGGGGCAGACGTGTAGTGACCCAAATAAAACAAGAAATTAAAAGACTCGGAACGATACATTGTCGCATTGTAACTTTGTGCCGATCAATGGTCGACTCTGAAAACTGAAAAATGAATGAGAACGGAAAGAAGAATAAACATAACGGACAAGATCGGGAACGGTTTGAAATTCATGGATCGCGACTTCATTGTCGCAAGCTAAAGAAGCCTCGCTCGAAACATTAACGAGCGCAAGTTTTACGGCACTACGTTATCAATCCAGAGCTCTCCTCATGACCTATACAACGGACTGTACCCAGAACGGATGCGGGGACGGATCGGTGTCACGTGAACCCTCCGGATATACCAGCTTCCTAGTCTTGCTCACCTACTTTATAGCCATTTCGTTTCATCGGAAATGTTCGGAAATCGGCCGCGGCGGTGGCGACGGGAAAACGCGACGAGCGTCGCCGAAACGCGCACTTGTATCGAGTTTTTCTCCGCGTGTCAATATTTTAGCATTAATCGAATCCCTCATAAGTCGAACTGATCAATTCACATTGAAGAAAGCAATGAGAGGTAATGACCCAATATATACTTTCTGATACTGAAATTAAAGAACTTGGAAAAAGTGAAGTTGACCAGTTTGATTTATGAGAGAATTTATTACAGATCTGTTCTTTTTAATTGCAATTGTTATAATTTGCACATTTAAAACAAGACAGATACATCATTTATTTGCAATTCACTTCACTTTTGATCATATATGACTTTGTTTCAAATCAAATTAACAATTTATCGAAGATTTTATGAATTAGTGAATTAATGAATTATTATAGAAAAGGACGAAACATTTTGTTGTAACATAAAGTTTCATATTTTCTTTACGCACCAATGATATCAAACAAATGCTATCGGAACGCAATTAAATTTTTTATGTAAGTTCTGAAGATAGGAAAAATCCGAATTACTAGTATTCCATGTATCAGCAAATTTAATTCTTTCACTGTGCAGAAAAATGCAAGAAAAGTTCTTCTTTTAAACGTTTCTTATTTTTGTTTTAATAAATAAATAGTGATTAATATGTGTAACACAAATGATTATTTTGAATTTCAATCTCTGATTTTTTAAATTATAACTTGACATCTGTGAAACATTTTTAGCGGGAATCTTGTCGAGTCATTTATCAAAATTCTTATCAAAAGATCTTGTAGGAATAGAAATTAAGAGTTAATGCCTGATCAAATAAATTTGAATAATAAAGGTATAATAATAAGTCTCTCTTTTTCTTTCTCCCTCTTTCTTTTCTTTCTTCAACGTCAAAGATTTTTAATTAAGATTTCGCAAAATCACAATGTGCAATCCACGTATGCGTATCAATTTTACGAATTGTCAAGAGTGTTATGAACAACGTTAATGAAAAAAAATTGCGCCTTAATTGTGTAATAAGTGTGTTGTTTCCGCATCGAGCGCTCAACTCGAGTTAATGGTCTCTAGAAGTCTAGATGCTCTTTTCGTTGATCGCGCAATGAAGAAAGAAAATCACAGTATTCTATCTACAGAACAATTTCGGAAATTATTAATTATTTTGCTAATAAACAATAGACATGAATTTCAGTGTCATTTTTGTAAATAATTGTACAATTATAAAGCTACTATTTAGGTAGCATATGATGATTTATATATACGTTTTATATATGTTTTTTTAAACGTATAAAAAAACCAACATGTGCTACTAAAATAATTATTACGAAGGTTGTTCAAAAAGTAATGTACTTTTTTTTAACTAATATACTTTTTTTTTAGCTAATAATAAAGATAAAAAAGTGAAATTTTATATGCTACAAACTTGAAGTTTCCCGCGTTTGTATACGGAATTGGATAGCATTTCGACAAATAGCTGTGATGTTTTATTTTATATTCGCATTCTATTTTTCTCGATTTTTCCTATTTGTTTCTTATTAAAAATTATTTATTTTCATATGCCTGTATAATTATATTTTTTTAAGAATTTGGAATTTTTGTATTTTTTTCCAAGCTTCTAAAATATCTAAATTACAAAACTCTGTGGTTTTTTAATATGCAATTATTATAAAAAATAACAATTTTCTAAATTAAATAACTCATTTATCCAATTTTTAATTAATCTTTGGCAATTAAATTAGACTATTTTTTTTTTAAATAAAGTACAGAGATTTGTTTTAGAAACTTACAAATATGTTCATGAATTTTTAGAGATTCTATTGGAGCATTGTAAATAATTAAAAAAAATTGTTTAGAATCGGATCCATGGTGCAGATAGAGTATTATCTTGAACATCGGGCTTTAAGAGTTAAAATTATCATATATCATTTTTTTTATTATAAATGAGGACACGTTTAAATACACGTTGTAATTTTTTTTCATATTCGGAATGATAATTAACTATTTTTCAGAAATAAAATCGTCGTTATTTTGTTTTGCGTTGAAAGAATATATAAATATTTCGACGCGTGTAAAATGTACCGTTGTTTGAAAACCGTGTTTGAAAATTCTACTCTAAAATCTTTATAATAGTATCATTTTGGATCGATCCTCTGAATCTCAAAAGGGCTATATAATTTTGACACGATTAAAGCCCACGAAGAAGACAATATATGTACGCAAGAGTAGTCGGACGAGATAAGGTAGGCACGAGGGAATCCATAAGGTATAAGATTCTGCGGGAAACAGAAAAGCGAAATTAGAAGATCGAAAGAAAGAAATACAGTTGCGAATACGCGGAAAAAGAAGTGAAAAAAGGAGAGAGTTAGAAGGATATGGAAGTAGAATAAATGTCAAACTCGATGAAA
>JAJVSH010000302.1:45153-60632 GCA_021460005.1 Tetramorium alpestre
CCGCTAAGACTCTACCGATCCCAGATCGCACGAAGCGATCCGGTGTTGAGTGGGGGCGGCAAGCCGCACCCACCTCAACATCCTTTCGGGGATCGGCAGAGGGGGGGAGGGAGCGCCCGCAACGACGATCCGCCCACGGACCGCGACGACCCGCGCAGGCAGCCACCGCGCTCTCCAAAAACGGTGCCACGCACCACGCCGAAAGGGTGTCCATTTTCATGGACACCCGGGGACCGCTCCCTTGCAGGGAGCCCTCCGCCCTCCCATTAGGGTCCAGCACCTAGAGCCACGCCCTGTCCCCAACCTCCACGGCTATCTCCGCAGAGATTGGGCGCCTCCCGGCCGGTTTGTTCTCGGGGTGTCCGCTCCCTGGGTGTGGAGGCTTATAAGGCGGCCACAGTCGCCCGTGACGAAGGCCGGATCGGGCCGCGCTTTTTACCGACCTCTCCATCACCGGGGGAGAGGCCACGCGCCCNACGGTCACGACGCCCGGCTAGGGATGACTCGGGGTGGCCAAGACCCGTCTGCAAACCGGGAAGGGGGACCTCCCCGACCCCGGAATGCAGTCCCTGAGTGGCTCGGGTATCTCGGGAGCGCTACTTCCCGTACCGCTGGGTTGATGGGATCTCTCCCACCGCTCCAGCGGCCCCTGAGAAAAAATATTAGTAATATCTATGTGAAGATTGGTATTTTATTAAAAAAGAATCGATTATATTTTTAAAGATAAAAGAAATAGATACTAAATTTCAAAAAAATATTATTAAAAAAAATTAAAAATAACTTTTGAAAAAATTTGACATAATAAATATATAAATTTTAATTTAAAAAAAAAAAAAAAAGCTCTTTAAAAAATATCAAATAAAGCGATAAGAATTTTAAATTATTCATTTTCATCCATTACATTAGTAAAACAATATAAATTTTGATTATTATGCAATTCTAAATGTCTTGAATTTACTTGGAAATTGCAGCAATCTATATTTTTTACTTGACAAAACTAGACCGTATTAACAAATCGCATTTAAAGTTTCGATATTCATTCGATTCCTTTTTTTATTTTTTACATCCGTGACAATAGAGAAGATTCGCTCGGCTTTAGCATTTGAATGTGGAAGTGATAAAATTGCATATACTAATTTCTTTTTATACTAATTTCTCTGCATATACTAATTTGGAAAAAGAGGTTTGTCATCACAATTTCTACTTTCAAAAATTTTTTCCACAAATAATCTATTTCTAAATTAAATAGATTACTTTTTTCTTCATTACTAAATATTGTTGGCAATATATGCCATTCAAAAGATAAAGCCGTAATATCAAAAATATTAAAATGTGCAGCAATCTCCGTGAGATCTCTAACTATACTTCTGGCTTCATAGCTTAAAGCTATTTTTAAATCTAAAAATTTTTAATTTTGAATAATTAAATTATTATAAGGTTTTATATAAGGTAAGCCGTTTCATCATTTCCTCTATTGCTGTTATATAAAAATCTAAACATTTTATTCTTCTTCGGATACCAAATTTTGTTTTTTAAAAAATAATTCATACTCGGAACCAAGATGTATTTCATTTAAAGGTAAAAAATTTTGCGGTTGAATAGTCTCTACTGAAATTTTATTCAAAGCAATAGGTAATAAAAAATTTTGTCCCATCTGCCTTATTAACTGTTCACTAGTCTCAGACAATTTGTGAAGTAAAATTTTTCTCAACCGGAAAAGTTTTTCAGTTTTAGTTTTAGCTTCTGCAATAGCAACTATGCATCCATATTTTTATAAAATGGTTGGAAAAATAAGAAAAAAATTTATTATTATACTGGAATGTATTAGTAGCACTAAAATTAAAAAAAAATGTTAAATTATACACTATTATATCAAACAATAGAAAAAACGAAATTTTCCTTGAAATCAAAACGATCGCTATATTGAATTTTTTGCAGTGTTTGGATATTACGTAATAGATATCATGACATTCATTTATGTATGACTCATGCATAATAATGCTAATTAGAAAAAAATAGTGAAAAACATGAAAAAACAAGATTTTTTTTCAAAGCGACACCACATTGGATCCACCATTTTGAATTTATAAACGAAACTAATTTATTCTTTTAATACAAATACATTTATGTCACCAGACAATGGAAACGATTTGACAACGCTTTGATGTTCAAAAATACGATATAATGAAAAAGAAATTTACTTTTTTGCGATTTTTTTTTTACGTTTTTGGCGCCATATTGGGAAAATGGCGAGTGATAGCGAAAAACGGACAACGGGATTAGAAACAGCGGACAAAAATACAATAGGAAAATGGATTTTCAAAATGATCCATTGATTTTTTCTTTGAAAATTTACTACATAAAGAAAAGTCAAAATTTAGGACGTTCCCGTAACGGATTAAATTGATGTTATTTAAAATAATTTAAAATAATAACCAAATTTATCAACCAATAAAAATATTTATTTATTTTACAAATAAATTTTATTAAATATAATATTTATTAAATATTTATTTTATAAAGAGAGTGATTCAAATTAACCAATTAATTTAAATGAAATATCAAATTTATTTTATTCAATATTTTTATTAATCAAACAAATTTTATTAATGATAGTTTGTACATTATCATTATACGTATTGTATTTAGATATACAATATAAATTAATATCTTGAAAAATAAATATTACTAATTTATATGAGTTGATAGAAGTGCAATCTAATTAAAACTTAAAATATTATAAATATAAAAAAATAATGTTTAATATTTTTGTCCGTATAATATATATAAAAATAAAATTAGTAATAATATAATTTTAATAAAGAAAACACATACTACGCATATACAGTTTCCACAGTTTATAACTTTAAGCTGCTATGGAAAATATTTGGAATTCATATAAATTATAAATACTTTTTACTACAAGATCTATATTAATTTTGTGTATGTGTATATCCCCAATACTCTGCATAAATGTAATAAAACATATTAATTTATATGAGTCCCAAATATTCCCCATAGCAGCTTAAAGTTACGAGTCTGTTGATGTCAGTCACATGTTCAATGACGTAGTCCAGTGCTGGGATTTACTTGCAACTTTCGACCAGATTTCTCGCTGCCCCCACTCCTGCCGCTCGTGACGAATAAGCGCGGCGATTGGTCGCGTAATCACACATGCGCATGAGAATCCCACTCGTCGGAATTTGTCATAGACATATTAAGGGGGGAGGATCAAGTAAAATAAAAAATTTTGACGTTTTTTAGCTTAGAAAATTAGTTTATCATCTGGAGAATGTTCTTCCAACGTTTTAAATCAAAATTCGAAGCCTAAGTGTACCTATCAAGTCGTTAAAGTGACGCTCTCCGACGCGCTGTCGCATACATACTTATGTGGATGACACAACCGTTTTGCTGTCGCTGCAAATTCTTTTGCTACAGCCAAAATATACTTTGTAGCTACATTAATAGCTACTATTGTAAGTGGATTTTGCTATGATTAGTTCGAATTCTTGAATTCGTAAAATTCTTACAAAAAATGTTTGCATACGAAAGTGACGCTGTGCATTTACTGATTGGCATATAATTTGAGATCTAAAAGAGATCGAAATTTTGAGATCTAAGTTAAAAAATTTCCCTTACCGAATAAAGAGTTGTAAAAATAAGTATCTTTTAAAACAAATTTATTGTTTGACTGTTTTATTGCATGCATTTCATGGCAAAATTACGATGTAGAATTTTTTTACTATAGCAATAGACTGTTTCAGATTTGATCCTATCAAATGTTCCAACATATCTTTCTGCAAAATAATTATAAGTTATAAAAAAGAGAATTATTATGGAATAGCAAAATATATACTTACGAAATCCTGTGCGAATGTATTATTTGTTTGTAACTCTGAATCAAATTTTTTAAATTCTTCAACAGTCTGAATTTTTGAAAAGTTGTATTTTTCAACAAAGGTTGCGATTGAAATTTGATTTTTGAGTGTCGAACGCGTAATAGTATTATGCAACTTTTGAATGTCATCTTTAATAAGCTTTGTTTTCAACTTTTTTATGGCAATGTAAAGATATGTTAAAACTGAGGAAACAATCAAAATATTAATTCTTCAAAAATAAATAAAATTTGTATGTTTTATATAAAAGAATATTAATTACCTTTAGTAACATCTTTTAATGACGTTGTATCTTTAGACAACATTTCCAGGACTTCTTTATTTACTTCATCAGGAACGTTATTTCAGAAGCTATATTGAAATACAACAAAAATAAAAAAATAGAAAAATACATGTCACAACTTTTTTCTAATAATAATAGATAATAATAGATTTAAGAGTAACTCGATAAGTTCATGTGTATTGAGTAAAAATAGTTTTTTTATTTTTCTTTTATTAATAAAAAAAACAAAAAAATTTTTTATATATTTCGCTCTTTTACTTTTTACAAACGAAAAGTAGTTTTCGAAAGCATACAATCTTTTATTGTAAAGGATTTTGTAAGTATATCATCACGACATTTTTCATCACACAAATTCTTAAATACAAACTTTCCAAAATAAATATTCTTCTCTACAATAACAGATTGTATGCTTCTGAAAAAAGCATTTTTATTTTTAAAAGATAAAGNAGACTAAAATATTTTTTTAGATTGCTTGGTCAATAATAAAATTATCTTATAGAGCTTTCTNTTAAATACAATTANAAAATCCTGAAATTAGAAAAAANTACATTTTTCATCACACAAATTCTTAAATACAAACTTTCCAAAATAAGTATTTTTCTCCACAATAACAGATTGTATGCTTCTGAAAAAAGCATTTTTATTTTTAAAAGATAAAGTAGACTAAAATATTTTTTTAGATTGCTCGGTCAATAATAAAATTATCTTATAGAGCTTTCTCTTAAATACAATTAGAAAATCCTGAAAATAGAAAAAAGTACCTTGTTTTTTAATTGTTTCAGTAATAGGACTGTGAACTGTTATTATGTTATTATGTATTTGTGAGTTCGATGTGTTTGGCGTAGTATGTTTGACAGAAGATGTGTTCAAATCATTTTTATATTGTTTTATTGATTTTCCTACAACTGTTTGAGGTTTTGACTTCTTGTTCCGGGTTGTAACAGTTTTATTCAATAGTTTTTTTTATTTCGATTTTTCTTCGTTTATTCGTTTCGGACTTATTTGTAGAAAATGTTTCTAAATTTCTTTTTTGTTCCTGTTTGTCTTACACATTTTTCGTCTGAGCTAGAGGTATCCTCAGAACCTTAAATATAATAAAAACAAAATATTAATATTCTTTACAGTACTACTTATTACCAAATTTTTTTCATTAATAGATTTATTTATGGTATCTTCGTTTTCTACGTACTTAGTTCAGATGATGATTCATTGTTTTCTTTAGACAACATTTTTTCAACTATATTTTCATTGTCTTTATTTTGAGATTTCAAAATTTCTACTGCTCTTTCCTCGCCTTCTCCATCCCTCGTGATTCAGAGTCTGTCGTATATGGCTGGACTTCAAGAATACGTAATTTACTTACTTCTTCTTTATATGAATCTGCCAACAATTTTTTATAATTAAAATACTAAAAATACAGTATCTACATAGAACTATTTTTGTTTGCTTTTATTATTTATTTTGCTTTTATTATTGTTTTATATATTTGTTTTATAAATAATATAAAACAAAACAATAATAAAAGCAACAAAAATAGTTCTATGTAGATACTGTATTTTATAAAACTGTATTATATATACTGTATTATAAAATATATTATAATAAAATTAAATAGAGATAGAATTAAATATTTAAAGTTATAATTACTATGTTTTATGTTCCTTTATATTAGAGTAATTGTAATAAAATAGATTTTATTTTATTTTATTTCAAAATTTGTATTTTACTTTAGATATATATTGTTACATTTTGCAAACGCAATTACTTACTCGCGTCACCTTTTAAGTCCACAGGAAATTGTGACCAATCTTCAGGCGGTTGTGTTCGAATTTTTATTAAATCTTGGACTAATTTGTAGTCTTCTGTCGAATATGGTGGAGGCATATACTTTACTATACAAGAACCAAGCTTGTAATCATAAATAATCCATGAACTTGGCACACATTCGATTATTTTGCAGCCACTTTCATTTTTTTTTCATTTTTAAATTCTATCATTTTGTATAATGCGTCATTCGTATCCAAATTTGTGTTTTCACTCACTAAACAAAATTACAGATAAGAATCTATACCTTAAAAATACCATATTTTCTACACACGCAATAGAAGCTATTATTATCCAAATCGTAATAAAAATGATATATTATATACTTACTTTTTGGTAACCAATATAAAATAAAAATATTTATTTATTAAACACTCTCGCCCTTCACCAACAAGCTAGACGGAGAACAAAGTGCTTATTATCAACAACATCATGAACAATCATGAAGAACTAAAATTCACACGTGAACAGGCTCTGACACTCACGGCTGAAGCTTGACTGATAGATCTGACTAGTCAGTCACCTCAAGGTGCGTTCCGTTTCATGCATGATGCGCGTGATACTTCATTTATCCTTCTTGTTCACCAAAAGATGAACAAGGATAAATGATCGATGCATTACAATAGAGAGCGCTATTCTCCTCTCTTCTACGGATACCGAAAAACATGAAAACGCGAAAACAAAACTTTTCACCGCCCAAGAACTAGTCGCAGTGCTTCTTTCTGTTCTTAAGCTTAAAATTCTTATCTCGAATTTTTAAAAACAATATAATGAAGATTACGAAGAAGTGATGACACTGCAGATGCAAACTCATAAAAACGAAACAAAACGTTTGGAAAGTATGTTTTTTGCTATCATATAATTAATTGATAATAAAAATTATAGATAAAACTACTTTTTATTTATTATTTTTTATTTTTAAGATTGACAACATTTCGAAGTACGTATTGAAATTTTTACATCTACGTTTTAATATTAAAAATTTTTAATTATGGAATCCCATAAAAGAGAATTGGCTCGACATCGAAAGAGAAAATCTCGAGTTCTTAAAGAACAATATTAAGAGGCACGGTAGTGTCTCGCGCCAAGTGTACGCGCAGCATCGCGCCGACTAAGACGAGCCTCTTTTACGCGAGACGTCGTATTGAGAGATCCTTCGATTACGGATCTCAAAAACGACTGAACCGATCAAATTTTAAGTAAACTCAACGGATAGCTTGAGTTTAACTTATATAACGAAAGTGTTTTTATTTTTCTTCTGCGTGACCTACGAGCGGAGATATCGCATGTTAAAGTCTGAATTGGGAAATTTTGGTAAGAAACGTCGTCATTATTGTCGTCGCCCTGGCCAGAGGTGGGGGAATGTTCTGTTTGAACGTAAGGCGGCGCCTGATGTGTCACATTAGGCGCGGCAGCACGTGCGCTCGCAGCTTAGTTCGAGGCGTCGTCGTTATGCGAACTGAGCTGCTGAACTGGTGCAATAAGTTAAATTTCAGCAGTGCAGCTCATCAGTACAGCTACAACGAACAGATCTATTAACCACAATGGGTGCGTTCGGGGAGCTCGCTATCACGCTACCAACGCTAACACTACAAACTCCGTTCGCAGAGCAAAGATAGCGTTTGCGAATGCAAGCTCTATGAACAGCAATAGCGTCGCGTTTGATCTAACCTAACTTCAAATATTAATCTAAACCATGGAGCAAGCTATGGAGCAAGGGGAGCAAATCATCACGCATTATAACAACGGTAATCGCGAAATTTTAACGACTGCCGTTGTTATAATACGTGAAATACTAGATTCTTCTTCTGATTCATCATCAGAAAGCGATGATGAAGAATTAAAAATAATACAAGATTGTATAAACACAAGAAGACATGTTCCAAGAATCTTAAATTACGTGTCACATGTAATACCAAATTTAACTAAAGAAGAATTCAAAGCCCATTTCAGGTATGATTTATTAATATTAATAATTTTTGTTTCAAAAAATTATATTTTACGTCTTTCATATTTCATGTCTGCCATTTAGAATGTTACCTGAAACCTTTGATTATATTTTATCTTGTATCGATCGAAGATTAAAAAGGGTAGTACCTGGGACACCTATGATTTCTCCGCGCACACAACTTCTATTGGCATTATGGAGACTAGCTACTCCAGATTCNCGCCAGCACGTCTTGCATTGCTTTCTCTCTCGATTGTGCATCTTGCGATAAAGATGCGACATCGGACGGCCCCCCACTACTTTTTCCCTTCGCTCCTCGATCCGCGCGTCTAGAGACACACGTATGTACGCGCTTCGGTGTGTGCGTTCGCCGCGTTCGGCTGTCACACACCCACACCAGCCGCTGAGGGACACCATTCCTGCCGGTCAGTGTACCTGCTCATACCACGCTGCACCTCCATTGTGCTGATGTACTCTTAACGCGCAACAGTGTTATTAACTTTCAGAAATAAATTTATGGATCTAGGGATTTTCGAGAAATGCCAATATTCGTCCGCCATTTTTTATGGATTTTGTCCGGTAACCGCGTATGGCCGTTATATTTACATCTGAGGTAATCCTCTCTTTTTTGTCTCGTAAACATATTTTTATAAATGAAATAAAGCTTTGATCTACAACTCGTTTAACAAAATTTAGACTAATTTTTGCTAATGTAATGATACTACTTAACCTCAAATTTGTGTCAAATATATTTCAGTCCTGCTTTAAGTTTTGTGCCTATGATGCTAGAATTAACTCGGTCCGAGAAACATGTAACCAATAGAAATTTGTAGCTAATCAATTAACAGCTTTTCCGTAAAGGTTATTATATTAATTAGCTACAAATTTCTCCGATCGAGATCTCAGAGTTCTAGTATCATGGGCACACGGGTTTATAGAAAGCTTTACATTTTATATTGTAAAATATTATCATTTGTATTTGTAATTTTTATGTTGCAGTTTGCCCATCTAGAAGAAGTCTGAAGTTTTCGTTACAATTATATATTTACCAAGAAATATCACAGTTAGCTCTCTTGCACATGACCACGCCGCACCGGTGAGGCATAAAGCTTAGAGTAAGTATAAGTAAAATTAGGGCTAAGTAGTAAAATCAATGCACAAAGAAAATCTTAACGTAGGTTACGCAGTTTACATTATGATTTTGCTTGTGCGTTGATTGAAATAAATAAGTTTACGTGCATATTTAAGTTTGAGATCAGTACTTAACGTAATGTAACGTTCTATGGAAGAACTTGTGCGGTAGCCCTTACTTAAAAATTTTTTAATTTCTAATTTAGTTTCCAACTGACTCTGTTTGTTATTTCTTCATTCTTATGTGAAATTACGTTTTATGTATAATCTATATGTGTATGACATAAATTATAAATTTGCAGTATTGGCAGTGAATCTCGGAACGCAACCTTTGATTTAGCATTTAATGAGTTACCTTTCTGAGTTAGTTTTTGTCAATATCAAATACTCATATACTTTGACACATGGCATTTTCTCTAATTAAGGTATACTGATATGCGGCTGTGTATTTTGCAGGAGTATTGAAGCAAGTTCTAAACAAATGTGTCATCGGAGCCTCTGTGAGAGAAATATGCGAGTTTGATGACAAAATACTCACGAAGGATACTAATAAAGTTTTCAAAAAGGAGAAGGAATTTAAAAAGAGTATCGCTTTTCCAACTTGTATATCAGTCAACAATTGCATTTGCCATTTCTCTCCTATTGCCAATGAACCTGATCTCATTTTCAAAGATGAAGATATGGTTAAAGTAAGTTTCTTCATAGAGATTGTTTACTTTTTTCTGGAGATATTTTAAGTGCCACCAGCCAAACTTTTATTTATTTATTATTTACTATTCTACTCTTGTCCTATCCAACTCTATTCCATCTGTAATTTTCACAAGTCTTTAATCCACAAATCTCTCAATTCCCTTGGGAAATAGTTGTGAAAGTTGAAGAATGAAATCAAACCCAGAACTTTCTTTTTTCTAATCACTCGTGTAAGCATGGAGCACGCGTCATCTCGATAATGTAATAAATAATATTGTTATACTTAGAATCAGTTTTTACAAATTGATGTTATATTAATATCAATTTCAAACCACAAACATTTTACAAACTTAATACATGTTTAATATTTCAAGTAATATTAACACAATAGTAGTAATTAAAATAAATATTTCGTTCGTTTACAAATTTATAATTGACAAAATTATTTAATTACAGTGATCTTGGAGCACACATTGACGGTTTCATAGTAGTAGCACACACTGTTGTCATAGGATCCGGAGAAGAAAGGGACAGGCTGGAAAGCAGACGTAATTCTAGCTGCGCAGTATATTTCTCAAGCTGCATTAAGGCTTTTGAAACCAGGTACAGAGGTAAGATTGAGAGGTAAGATTGAGAGGTAAAATTGAGAGGTAAGATTGAGAATACTTTTGCAGTCTTGTTTCTATTCTTATAAAAATAAAATTTTGTAAATGTATCCTGATATTTAATTATGCATTTCAGACTTACACGATAATGAGCATCGTGCAGAAAATATGTGATGCCTATAAATGTAAACCGATCGAAGGTATGCTAAGTCATCAATTAAAACAATTTAAGATCGATGGAGAGAAAACGATAATCTAGAATCCGAGCGATGCACAAAAGAAGGAACATGAAAAGTACCCTTGAAACTCACGAGGTATGTACATTTAAATTGAAATCAAATTGGTAGTCGTTTGAAAATTATTTTTATAAAAAAAGAAAAGCATAATGAAAAAATCTTAATTGTAATTGTTTAATGTACAGGTGTATGCAATGGATGTACTAGTTAGCACGGGTGACGGAATAGAAAAGGAACAGACTACTCGGGTTACGATATACAAGAAGACAGAGGAGATATATCAACTTAAACTGAAAGCGTCTTGCATGTTTTATTCAGAGGTCTCCCATAAGCATGGTCTCATGCCTTTCAATTTACGTAAAAAGATGAGAAGAAAGCAAAAATGGCTATTGTTGAATGTGTAAATCATAAATTGATTGAGCCATTCAAAGTAAGATTATTATTTGTACATATTTATCTATTAGCCTTCTTGTAGTATAACAAAATTATATCTCATTGTATCTTTTTGTGCAGGTGTTATATGAGAAACCAAACGAATACACGGCGCAATTCAAATTTACGGTACTCTTGATGCCTAATGGACCTCATAAAATTACAATTCTTTTTTACCTCGATATGTATCAATCTGATTGTGTCGTGGACGATCCCGAATTGAAAGTATGTAGAACGTTAAATTGAGACGAATATAGCTTTGTAATTTGCCATTGTAATCGATAACTTTATCTGTAATTGAAAATTGCAGAACCTTTTGTATTCTTCGGCAAATCCGAAATCGGCGAAGAAGAAGAAAAAGAAGGCCGAGAAAGCTGTAGGAGACGTGGCCATAGAAATCGATGCTAAGGCCTAACATTGTCATTGTAATATACACCATGACTTACCGGCATCGTGCACTATTCCGATACTTTTTATTTAATGGAGACAATGATTTAAGGGAGACAAGGCTAGACACTTTCGAGATTACTCAATAATCGGCATACCTTCATCCGGACATTGCACAAGTTACAAATGCTATGCTTTGCATTGCTATGTCCCAGTATGAATTATCAGCAATCGTCTGGTCTCACACTATGTATTTCATCTATACATTTCATTCATTCGAGGAAAGTGTCGAGTTTTGCTGCTTTATCGAGAAATAATAAGCACGAAATCTATATTTTTTCCAACGTCGCCGTATCATAATAAAAACTTGTTACATTATGCAATTAACGCGACGATACGGCAATAAGAGGTATACAAATCTAATTTTACGCTGATACTTTGTATCAGCTCGTTAATCGTGCGGGGTTAATGATGTAGCGTTTGTATACACGTTTTCTTTATTGTAATATAATTAATATTATAATCGTTTCTTTTCTATTTACCCTAATACGTATCGTTACGTTCTTACCGAAACGCAGAAACGTGATAAAAAGTATGAGTTTTCATAAGTTTTCTGTTAAAATACCCGGCAGGAGGATAGTCAATTAAGAGACATTTATTTTCATTTGGAAGAGAACAAAGTCCATTACTTTCGTAGATTCAATCTGTTATAAATCTTATCACGTCTAGTGCAAATTTCCAAATTTTTGTCTAATATTATAATTTTAATTAATGCTTTCTTTATATTTTAATAGCTTATGTAGTTATTTATATACGAGTTTATATTGTCTATGAAAAATTTTATGTAAACATTGTTCAGACAATATTGTAAACAATTAATGTAATGTTATTTTTAAATCGATAAATTCAAATATGTAAAATGTATGAAAATTATGTTAATACATATTTATAAAATGTGAATAGTGTACAAATTAATTTAATGTAACCTTTTTTTTTTTTTTTTGGTGACGCTGTGGAAATGCTTTATGCACTTACCCCCCTTCATAGGGTCGGAGGGGGGAGTGTGGGACTCCCGGACCCCGTTGGAGAGGGCTACTCCCTCTCCCCGGTTGTGCATGGTCCGGTATACACCACTAAAACCACAGCGGGAGCACTTCTCGTCGTTGCTCCAACGGGTCCTTCAGGCACTTGAAATGTACTCCTTCTTCCAGACCCGCACGTTGGACAGATGACAATCCACATCCTCGAAGAAGTGTATCAGTGAAGGAACCCCATCCTCCACCGCAACCCGAATGAAGGGACATTCCCTTCAGCAAATGTCGATTGGAGGGAGCGGAGACCGGGGCCAGGCGGAACCCCTCACGCTTACGCGAGCTATTGGGGCCGCCCGGCTGACCCGGCTCCGCCCCCATCCGAAAAACGACATGGCTGCTCCTCGTTAAGCCAAATGCCTCTCGAACAAACTAATAACGGGGTATTAGTCATCGGGAGATATAGAAACCTCCCTCTCCAAGCTTAAGCTGCTCTTTCCCTCGAATGAGGAATTAAGGAGNCAACGCTAACACTACAAACTCCGTTCGCAGAGCAAAGATAGCGTTTGCGAATGCAAGCTCTATGAACAGCAATAGCGTCGCGTTTGATCTAACCTAACTTCAAATATTAATCTAAACCATGGAGCAANCTATGGAGCAAGGGGAGCAAATCATCACGCATTATAACAACNGTAATCGCGAAATTTTAACGACTGCCGTTGTTATAATACGTGAAATACTAGATTCTTCTTCTGATTCATCATCAGAAAGCGATGATGAAGAATTAAAAANAATACAAGATTGTATAAACACAAGAAGACATGTTCCAAGAATCTTAAATTACGTGTCACATGTAATACCAAATTTAACTAAAGAAGAATTCAAAGCCCATTTNAGGTATGATTTATTAATATTAATAATTTTTGTTTCAAAAAATTANATTTTACGTCTTTCATATTTCATGTCTGCCATTTAGAATGTTACCTGAAANCTTTGATTATATTTTATCTTGTATCGATCGAAGATTAAAAAGGGTAGNACCTGGGACACCTATGATTTCTCCGCGCACACAANTTCTATTGGCATTATGGAGACTAGCTACTCCAGATTCTTTTAGGTAAAAGAAAATTGTCAAATATTTAATATATTTAATTATTTAAGTTTTTTAAAATTTTATTTAGCTTTTTTATTTCTTTATGCTTAGATCAATTTGTGAGCGATTTAATGTTNGAAGAAGCACTGCTTTGTATATAACAAGGAGAGTGATAAANGCACTCAATGAGCTTGCGCCTGTTATTATTAAGTGGCCTACAGGTGAACGATTAAACGAAGTGTGGGCAGGATTTGAAAATACAAGTGGATTTTCTAAAATTATTGGAGCTATAGATGGAACACATATTAACATTCCAGCCCNAAAAAACAATCCCGAATGTTACATCAATCGCAAAGGTCACCATTCCATCCAACTTCAGGTGTGTTTATTGTTTTACTCCAAGTTTTATTTCGTAATTCGTTTTTATTTCAAGACCGTCTTAAGTAATATCTAAGGGTATGTTCTCAGTGAGCGTGTCACGCGTNGCGTCATGATACGCATTATGAGTTTAAGCAATCAAAACTTCCCCACGAAATTACATCAATTGCGAAGGGACAAAAATGGGAAGTTTTGAGTTTACATATGTTTATATTTTTCTTTTTATTTAGGCTATTTGTGACCATAAATGNCAATTTACTCATTGTTATGCTGGACATGTTGGATCTGTCCACGATCAACGAGTATTTCNTCAATCAGAAGTTCAACATTATTTGGGAGATGTTTCAAAATTCCCACAAGATAGCCATTTGGTTGGTGACCTAGCTTATAAATTACATGAAAATTTATTGGTACCATACCGTGACAATGGTCANTTAACAGAACGACAGCGAAATTATAACTTCTGCCATTCCTCAGCAAGAATTGTTATTGAGAGAGCGTTTGGCCTTTTAAAAGGAAGATTTCGTAGCCTTTTAACTACACTTGCCATAGATCGAACAGATTTGATTCCTATGCATATTCTTTCTTGCTGCGTATTACATAATATTTGTTTAATGAGAGGTGATGAACTTAATTTTGAAACAAATGACATAGATGTTACTGATATAGCAGACAATGTTGAAAATGTTTTTACTGTTTCTAATGCGGGTGTTGCTAAAAGAGATTTGATATGTGAAAGATTAAGAATTAGACATGTGTGACTGATTAAGGCGTGTGTGCGTGCGTGTTTTGATAATNATTTAANCCAATCTTGAACATTATTTTTACTATTTCCTTTTATTATAAAAACATTAAAAAAATATTGTTACATATATTAAATAAATGTCTTTTTAAATGGATGTTTCTTAAATGTTTTTTTTTTTTCATAAATGCTTTCCTTTCTTTATATCTTATAACTATTGTAACTTTTTTTTTTTTTTTGGTGACGCTGTGGAAATACTTTATGCACTTACCCCCCCTCCATAGGGTCGGAGGGGGGAGTGTGGGACTCCCGAACCCCGTTGGAGAGGGCTAATCCCTCTCCCCGGTTGTGCATGGTCCGGTATACACCACTAAAACCACAGCGGGAGCACTTCTCGTCGTTGCTGCAACGGGTCCTTCAGGCACTTGAAATGTACTCCTTCTTCCAGACCCGCACGTTGGACACATGACGATCCACATCCTCGAAGAAGTGTATCAGTGAAGGAACCCCATCCTCCACCGCAACCCGAATGAAGGGGGGATGAAGAGGCACATTCCCTTCAGCAAATGTCGGTTGGAGGGAGCGGAGACCGGGGCCAGGCGGAACCCCTCACGCTTACGCGAGCTATTGGGGCCGCCCGGCTAACCGGCTCCGCCCCCATCCGAAAACGACACGGCTGCTCCTCGTAAAGCCAGATGCCTCTCGAACAACAAACTAATAACGGGGTATTAGTCATCGGGAGATATAGAAACCTCCCTCTCCAAGCTTAAGCTGCTCTTTCCCTCGAATGAGGAATTAAGGAG